>VWZO01008846.1:123909-184861 GCA_013396975.1 Bucco capensis | reverse complement strand
GTGCCCTGCTCTGGTTCTCTCTCCCTGTGCCCTGCTCTGGTTCTCTCTCCCTGTGCCCTGCTCTGGTTCTCTCTCCCTGTGCCCTGCTCTGGTTCTCTCTCCCTGTGCCCTGCTCTGGTTCTCTCTCTCCCTGTGCCCTGCTCTGGTTCTCTCTCTCCCTGTGCCCTGCTCTGGTTCTCTCTCTGTGTCCATGCTGGCAATTAACACCCTGATCATGGTTCCTTTACTGTGTGACCTTGAGGAGTGAGGTCTCCAGGGCTGTGTAGTTAAGTGGTGCTTGGGACAGTAGTGTTTGAGCTATGCTGAGAAGCTCTCCAGGTGCCACTGCAATAGAATAATCCTATTTCCTTTCCTCTCTCATCAAATAAGCTAATGGTTTGGCAGCTGTTCAAATCAAGACAAAATCAACTGCTCTGAATTCATCATGGAAAGAAACAGACTTAGCTCCAAAATGACTAGCAGGACCTTGTGTTCATCTGTACCAATCTGGTCTGTGGCTGCACTCATTTCCATACAATCACTGGCAAATATTATGTTGATTGTCAGGAACNAAGTGAATTTGAATGATGGATTGAAAACTGCAGGAAGGGGCTGAATTCTGGCTTTTGGTGGGTTGATTCCTGACTGATCTTTTCCATGTCCTGACACTTCCTAGTTCCTTGCTGGAAGAAAGATGCCATTTATAACAGTTGTCTCCTAATCACCTCTCCAGAGCTTCTGCTCTGGTTCTGNGGAAAAAAAACCACATCCCTGCTCCTAATCTAGAGTGGAATTGGTAAATGGGTAAGACAAAGCTTTAATAACATTATTCTGTGCACCATCTGATGTAAATAATACAGTTCCATTAATCTCTCCAGTGAGCAGAGCCTGCCTCTTAGAGGCAGCCAAGGATGAGCAAGACTATTAGCTCCTCTCAGGAATGTTGGAGTGGAATCCCAAATCCCTTGCTGTGTGGAAGCAGTTGCTGCAGCAGCTCAGGGAGTGACACTCAGCAGTGGAACCCAGGCAGGGGCTGCCCATGCCTAGTGCAAGGCTCAGGGGGTTGTGAGGACATCTCCAGACTCTGCACCTCAGCTGCTGGAGGGGGTTTGGGAAGCTCTGCTGTGTCAGGGTGATGTTGTGTCCTTTGTCTCTTCTCCCTCTCTCTCGTGGAAGGTGTACTTCATCAGCTCACTGAGTTCATCTTCTGTGCGAGTGCCTCAAGGCATGACTGAGAGTGAATCCTCTTAGGGGCATCTCTGCCTGCTGCTTGTGCCCAGCCCAGCTCTGCATGGAGCACCAGCCTCTTTGGCAGCAGTTCTTTAGGTCCATGAGGCAGATATTAGAATCACAGAATCACTAAGGTTGGCAGAGACCTCTCAGCTCATCAGTTCCAAGCATCCCTAGCACTGCCATGCCACTAAGCCATGGCCCTGAGGAGAGCAGCTCAGTGTCTCTTAAACAGAAGTGTTTCCCTTCTGCAGATGTGGGTTGGGCTGTGTTTCTAAAGACAATTAAAACTCAATGAGTCCATCATTGCTCCTGCAGCATCCCCACTGAACCCAGAGCAGGCAAGGAGTTGATGTGGCCTCCTCCCAAAAAGCATCTCTGCATTGTCTGTCCTGGAACAACTTATCAGTTAAAGCAGCCAAATGAAGCAGAGTTTTCAGATGAGATCCTGTTGCTCAAGTGTGGTTTTTAGGCTATGATGCAGGTCAGGGTTGTCTGATTCTCCACACTTCATTAAGTTAGGGAGCAGCTAGTGTTAGAGATTGACTTTTAGGAATGATAGATTTTTATTGATAGCCAAGTTCTAGCCATTAATTTTAAAGGATGGAAGCATAAAAGCAGGAATGGGTTCATTTGCAAAAGAGAAGTGACATTGGTAATTTAATTAAATTGGGGTTTTGAGTGTCATTACAGAAAATGAAGCATTCAGTTCTACACTTGCTGTTCAAGCCATCTGATGGATTTGATAGCATCCCTGCAAAACCTGCCTGGGCATTCAGGTGTCTGTCTGAAAGTTGCTGCTGAACTTCCCAGCTCCAGGCACTGTCTGGAAGGATGTAGAGGGAGGAAGGGGAAGAGGTTTGCTCTGTCAGAGGTTATGCCTGTCCATCCCTTGCTGTGCAGTGAGAGGCTGTGTGAGGAGACTGGAGGCCAGGCTTGTGTCCCTGAGCTGCTCCTGGGTTCTTCTGGGGCTCTGGGAGCAGCATCCCTTCTCCACAGGGAGAGGGAGAGCTTCCAGTCACAGCAGGAACAAAAAGGAGCTGAAGAGTGCAGGAGGCAAGATGCATGTGCCAGTAAAATGAATCAGGTTTAAGGTGGTGAGGTTGCATTTAATCTGGAAGTGGATTAACTGGAAGGCAAGGTGGTTTGTCTGGATGCAGGAAGCCTAATCCTGTATTTATTACAGATTAGCCTTGCCTTTCCCTCTCTGTGAGGATGCTGTCTGTGTATCTGCTCTGGAGAGCCCTCTGAGGGCACCTGAGCTCTGCTCCAAGCAGGCTGCTGCTGGGATGTGCCAAATCCCCATCCTAAAGCAGGACAGGAAGGTAGTGTCCTTGCAGCAGTTAGTGTTAGGGATTTATGTCTCCTCTCAAATGCTTACTCACAGTTTGGGTTGTATCTCACTCTGCTGCCTGCTGTGTACACTAGCATGTCATTTTCCTGTTAATCTTCCTCTTTTCCTTGGCAGAGCTGCAAGCCCAAACCTCCCTTTGCTCATAGAAATTCCTCTGGGTTTCTTCATGCCCCTGACTAAACTGTTTCTGATGATAAACCATCCCTCAGCTTGGAAGGACCTTGCTTGCCTGCCTCTGATGTTTCAGCCTTAATGAAAAAGAACTAGAATACAAGATGCTGCAGGAGGGCCTGATTCCAATTTGATTAAGTCATTCTTAGGCTTGGTTGCTTTCCTTGGGTTTTATCTTGGGCTCTAAGAGCATGATTTCAGTGGATCTTTGTGGAGTGGCTTATGGGAACCTGTGGAGCTTGATTGAAATTCCCTGAAACTGCTGTCCAGAGGCAGTGGGTAAGGATTTATTAGCATTTGAGCTGCAACTTCCCCATCTTCTATCCAAGTATCTCATCTTTCTGAGGCAAACTTCTGTGTTTTGCCTTCAGTGGAGCTGGGTTCAGCTGTGTTGTGGAGAGTCAGCTTGATGCCTGGCTGTGAAATCTGCATGAAAGCCCCAGTGCAGTGAAGTGTATAAGTCCTGGTGGGCTGAAATGTTGCTCTTTTTGTCTAAGTGACAAGGTTTTGCTGTCCTGGGTGGTTCTAAGGTGTAACACAGCTGTGAGGATGCTGTGTATCTGCCCTCTGAGGGCACTCTGCTCCAGGGAGGCAGACATTGCTTGCATTGCAAGGGCTTTGGAGATGCCCTGAGGAGGTGTGGAAGATGCTATCTCTGGCTTCTAATCAGCTGCAGCCCTGTTGCCTAGGACTGCAGGAGGGCATGGGCAGGAGGAAAGCTTTGGGTTAGAAACTGATAGAACTGGTCAGGAAAGAGTGATCTTGTTTCTGCCTCAGGAGCTTGGGGAGTGTTGGTTTTTTTTTTGCTTCTTTATATAGACTTGGGACTGAGATGTTAATGGTAATTGGCCTAATGAATTGTGGTGGGATCCAGTGGGCTAAGTAGTGTGGTTCTTTGCTCTTTCCATTCTAAGGGAAGCCTTCCCTCTGGCTTCTTCACCCGACTGGGTGGCTCACAGCACACTGTCCCTAACCACAAGCAACTTTCTTTGGCAGTGCTGCCAAGTCACACCTGTGGCAATCCAGGAAGGCTGCAGAATGGCATTCAGCAAGGGACAAGCTTCAGCATCGGGGGCAAAGTGAGGTACAGCTGCAACCCAGGCTTCTTCTTGGAAGGCCATGCCCTGCTGACCTGCCGAGCCACTGCTGACAACGCTGCCTCCTGGGACTTCCCCCTGCCCTTCTGCAGAGGTAAGCTGCCTCCTCTCCTCCTGGGGCTTCCCCCTGCCCTCCTGCAGAGCTAAGCTGCCTCCTCTCCAGCAGCAACAAGCCCCAAGGAAGCAGCATTTCAGGAACTCTTTGGGCTTGGCAAACACTTCATGGGCTCTAAGCTTGATTGAAGGCATTTGAAAGCTAACTGTGCTGTAGCTAATATTGAGGTTCCTCTTTATTGGATTCCGTGAAGCTGCCAGAGCTTGGGTGAGTGAGAGGAAGGTTAGGAAGTGCTCAAATTGTTCAAGATGCTGCACAGCTACTTTAATTTCAATTTCTTTGTCTCAAGTGAGGAGGGAAGCAGGAGTGTTATTCATAAGGCACCTCCCCAAGACCATGCAGGTCAAACACTAGAACGTGACACTGGATCTTCTGCAGTGTCAAGGTGGTTTCCCTCCTGGCACATTCCACAGTGGTCCTTGGCCTGCAAAGAACTGAGTGTGTGCAGAGTGCTGGGATGCTGGTGGTGGGGCCAGCAGCCTCAGACAGGGATGCTCTAAAGGAGGTAAAACCTGGCCTTTGTTTGCAAAGCTGCATCTTCCCTACAAGCCCTTTGGGGCAGGGAAGCTATCAGCACAGAGAGCTGCTTGCTAATTCCTCCTGGCCACGAGGGACTAGAGACTCTGTAAACATAAAGTGGCTGTGTTGTTCCACCACAGAACACTTGCTGCTGCTTTCAAGTCTTTTCCCCTCAATTCCTTGTGTACTTCAGCAGAGCATCTTTCTATTGATTCTTTTTATTGACTCTGGGGGTGCAATCAATCAGTACTTCTAAGCTGGGGCATACATTTGGAATGTAGAGGGAGCAAATATTGTTTGCTTGCTTGCTTGGGTGAGTTAGACAGCAGCCAGGTGTGCTGCTTGGTGGGTTTGTGGGGAGCTTACCTAGTGTTGTGGGGCATGATAAGCCCTGGAGGTGTGGTTCAGACACTGGGGAGGGACACTCAGTGCCCTGGTAGGATGATCTATTAAGAATCTTCACTTTTCTCCCAATTAGGACTCTCATTGTGAGCTTGTTTTAATGTATTAGTTCTAATTTCACTGAAAGTGTGTGCAGGTAAAACAAAAATCCCTGAAATTTCACCTTGAGAAGTATGCAAAGCAGTAGCCTTGTTCCAAGGGAAGGGAATTATCTGCATCAGTGGACCTGAGCTTCCTCCAGCCTGACAGCATCTCCTTTGGGGCACGGCAGAGTCTTCTCCCAGACATTTGTGGAGTAGACCCCAGTGAGGGAAGGATTAACTTCTGATGCCAGCAGCTGCTGAACTCCAGGGTTGGCATCACTGTCATTCCTCTGATCCCTGCTGCAGATGGAAGGTTTTGTCCTGTCCTGCCAAACTCACTGTTAGTTTTAACACTTCCATTTCAGTCTTGAATCCAGCAGTGGTGGTGGCACCTGATCTCCTCCAGAATGGAGGAATACTCAGTGCTGGCAGCAGTGCTGTGGGAATTGCTCTGCTGACAGCAAACCCTGTGCTTGTGGAGGTACACTCACTAGCAATGTGCCTGTAGCTGCTCCTCCTGAATGGAGTTGGTCCTGATCCTTCCAGACTTGACCTCAGTGAAAACTTCCAAAGCATTTTTGGGAGGTATAACATCCCTTATTCCAGGCAAGGAGCAAAGAGTCTGCAGATGGACTTGCTGAAGGTGAAAAGCTCTCCTGAGCAGGCTCTCAGCAGCCAGACCTCTGTGCTTGGCTGGCAGAGGTGACCCAACCTGCAAGTGTTGCAAGGAGCAGAGAGATTTGTCTGCTGACAAACAGCTTTGTGCTGCATTCTGCAGGGAAAAGGAGGTTTGCAAGCTGTTACCTGATAAAGAATATCTATTTCCTTGAGACAGAAAAGATCTTTGTGGCCTGTGTAGCTTATAATTAATCCTGTAAGTGTTGTCTTGCTGGCAATTGTCACCTGGACGTTTGTTAGATGTGTTTGTGTGTCCTCTTTTCTGATGTAAACTGGAGATGGCTGATGCTGCTGGGTCAGGTCCTGACAAATGGAGATGAGAAGTGTCCTCTAGCTGAGCAGCTCTTAAATTCTGGGAGCTGCTTGCTTGGGAATAGACTTGTCCAATGTCACTGCAAAGGACAGAGCTCAGTCTGGGAACTCTGCCCTCTATTCCTTCCCCTCCTCACCAGTGTAAGAGCAGAGGAATGAGACAAGTGTTGAAAACAAAGCAAGTCTCTGCTGTGCTGATCAATACCATCTTTTGTTTTCTTTATGCTCATCTCTTTGTGCTTGACTTCCACTTTGTAACATCTTTTTCTATACATTGGTAGCCTTGTCTCTATCCCAGTCTTTGTAGCACTGAAATAATGGAAGCTGCAGAGAAATGCATGGTGGAAAAGAGAGGAAGCCAAGGGGTTTGAGAGGATCACAGAATGGCCCAGGTTGGAAGGGACTTTAAAGATTATCTAGTTCCAGCTCCCCTGCCATGGGCAGGGATGCAGGATATCAGGAGAGCAGCACTTGGAAGGAGTGCTGGGGCTCAGCTGCTGTCCTTTCCCAGCAGTTGTCTGCTCTCCCTTTCCTCTCCTCTCTTTCCAAGTACAGGATTCTTTCCCTAAAGGACATGTGGAATGTCAAGGAGGGAGAAATTCCAGCTGCAGGAAGAATGGCTTGGTGAAAGCTGAGGCACTGAGGGCAGCTAGTGCTGCAGTTCAGCAGTGGCTCTGAAAGCACAGTTAGATCACAATTGATTCCTGGCCTCTGAGCTAAAAGAGCCTATCAATCCAGTCTGGCCAGACTCTGCTCTGCTGAGTTATGTTTCTTGCTTACGTGGCAGGAAGGATTAAAACTGCAGTGAGCTCATTCAGGGAGCACCAAAGCAGCAGCAGCAAGTGACATCTCCATGCTGATCTGCAAGGGAGGAGAGCATGGAGCTGGGTAGCAGCTCTGGCTGCCCACAGGAGAAGTTGGGCTTTGCCTCCTATAGCCCAAGAGGTCTGGGTCAGGCTGGAAGGTCTGGAGCATGGAGCTGGGTAGCAGCTCTGGCTGCCCACAGGAGAAGTTGGGCTTTGCCTCCTATAGCCCAAGAGGTCTGGGTCAGGCTGGAAGGTCTGGAGCATGGAGCTGGGTAGCAGCTCTGGCTGCTCACAGGAGAAGTTAGGCTTTGCCTGCTATAGCCCAAGAGGCCTGGGTCAGGCTGGAAGGTCTGGAGCATGGAGCTGGGTAG
Source organism: Bucco capensis (assembly GCA_013396975.1). Classification (NCBI taxonomy): domain Eukaryota; kingdom Metazoa; phylum Chordata; class Aves; order Piciformes; family Bucconidae; genus Bucco; species Bucco capensis. The sequence goes on along the minus strand of VWZO01008846.1, from coordinate 177,744 downwards.
CAGCTCTGGCTGCTCACAGGAGAAGTTGGGCTTTGCCTGCTATAGTCTAAGAGGCCTGGGTCAGGCTGGAAGGTCTGGACTAAGCTGACACTTGTCCCTTCTACATCCACAGTGTGTGGCACAAACACCTGGAATGGTTTCCTCCTTGCATCTCGTGTTCTATATTGACAGAATGAAACAAAGCCTAGAACTTAATCCAAACAGAGCCTTCAGCAGAGCCCTACAAGCTCTAGTTCATCTCAACAGCTGGGATGCTGGAAGCAATCCCCCAGCAGACATGGAGTGCTGTCTCCTCTTGTGCTGTGGTCACCAAAGGCACAACCTTCCCCTGGGTCAGTTAGTTTCCAATGATGCCAAATAGGACCTGCAGAAAGAGCCCAATCTGCTTTGTAAAGCATTCCTTTCCTTGTGTGTGGAGAGAAAAGTCTTGCCCAGGATGTTTGCTGAAGAGAATGGGTAGGGTTATGATTCTGGGGGAGTAGAAGTGGAGTAAGGCAGCTGAGGAGCTTTGGGAAGCTCCATTTGAAGCCTATCAAATATGTATCATCTCCTTAGAAGTGGTCTGTCTGACTCCAGCTCAAACAGCAGCTGAGGCTGCTCTGGGCCCAAAGTAATGAAAGGGCTGCTCAAGAAGATTTAGATAGGAGATTGTAGAAGATGTTTAAATAGTAATAACAGCCTCTCCAAACTTAGGAAGAGTGTATTTAGTGGTAAATGAGAAGGGAATACATTTTCCATTAAATACCTTTCTCAATGGAAGATTTTTTTAAAAGGAAAGGAAATCAAAACCTCTCCTTTTAATTAAAGGGAAATCCACCATACCTTTGGCTACATCTTTAGCTGCTCTGAGTCAGCTTAGTCCTGTGAAGAATTCTCAGTGTTGAGTCAAAGTCCTTTAGGATCTTCTCCATCTCTCTTCCTTCTAGTCCAAGACCAATGTCAGTGTAGATCCAGCCTCAGGCTTCCCAGAGCCCAAGAGTAATGAATCCCTGATGGGAATTGCTTCTTCCAAGCCCTTGTTGCACCTGCTCTTGTATGTGGAGAGCTGAGCTGCACAATTGCATCATCCCAGTGAGAAGCAAGGGTTTGGCCAAGAGCTCCTGTGGCCTTGCAGGTGGTGGTGGTACCGGTACCCAGAGGCTGCCTGGGTTGCTGAGGTCTCCTGCTAGTGGTGCAGGAGCTGATTTGCAAAGGTACTTGAAGTGCTTGCCTGGGGCCAGCAGCAGTAATGTTGAAGGTATTGTGCAGGAGCTAACTGCCCCTCTGGAGCTAAGCTTATCTTCAGAATAAATTGCCTCTTCAGCTCCCTCTGTGCTGCTGAAGCAGCTGATGACCTTGCTCCTGCTATGCCTTGCTGCTGGGCATATGGAATCTTTTTTTGCATCTCTTCCTTTTTGTAGCATCTGCAGGGGCATTTATTCATGAGAAATGACAGTTGAACCTACCAGTAACTGGTGGATTGTGCTCAGCCTCTTTGGCTGGGATCCGTTCATCCTCTCAGCAGCATTTTCAGTGCCTGGCAGAGGGAGGAGTTTGGAAGTAGCCTTTTTTTTCTTCTTGCATGGACCTTCCTGGAGGTGCCACTGTGGATCTTGGCTATGATGCCTTGAAGCCTGAAAGATTTTCTGGTGCTTGGACTTAGAGCAGAGATCTTTCAGCCTAAATGTGTTGATGATTCTAACTGCACCTCAGTGCCTGGGAATAACTTCAATTCCCTGACAGTACAATTGCAGCAAACAGGGAACTTGGACTGTTGTGATGGAACACCAAGGAAGAGAGCATCCAGCTGGGATTTCAGTGGCTGTTTTCAGCCCTAGTTTGGGCTGCTGGGATGGGGTTTCATGTCTGTCTACATGTCTAGTTTATCACCATTCCTTTCCTCCCTTTCCTGCCTGCTTGGAGCTCTGCACTGAGCAGTGATGTGTGAGCCCAGGCTGAGCACAGAAGAGGATGCCAGGGTCTCCTGATCTCCTGAGGTGCCTGTGCAACCTGTGCAGTGTTAGTGTAGTACAAACAGCACCTTGTAGCCTGGAGTCTTCCATCTCCATCACTTGCCATCAGTCACTGGGAAGCATGTGTCTGCCTGTGCCTTCTGCTTGTTGGCATGCTTGGCTGCACCAGGAGAGCAGATGGCCACAAGAAAGAGAAGTTGGCATGCATGATTCTCTTAGTCTTTCCAGTTTTAGGAGTTTAGAGGCTCTGCAAGTTTAAGCTCTGCTGGTAGCACAAGCCCCTGGTTCCTGAAAAAGTTGAAAGGCTCAAGGATCCTTTAGCAGCCCTGCAGCATTCTCCTGCCCTTCCCAAATGTCCTCACCTCTCTTCAATCCCACTTCAGAAGGGTTTTTAACAGTAGTTTGTGATGACAGTGAGTATTTACAGTGTAAAGCCCCAAGCTCCTTGACTAAAGCATCTGAACTGCTGCTTTGTGCTAGGAGTTGTGAAGCTAACAAGCTTTTCCCAGCAGCATTCCAGAGCTGTGTTTAAGGGAGCAGGGAGCTGCCCTGCTGCTAGGCATATCACTTCTTGCTTGCCTTTGTCCTTCTGCCCATGTTTTCCTTAGATGCTCCTCCTTTCCTTGCTCCCATAGCTCTTGCTGATGAAATTCAGGTTGTGAGAGGCAGCAGCACTCAGGAGATGCAGTGTATGGCCAGAAATGTCCCTGCTGGATAACTCTGATTTTGAGAACAAGGTCCAGTTCCTTAAGAGATCAGAGCAAAGCAAGGCAGGAGCCTGGGATGCTCCAAATCTTGACTATGAGACTGCTGCTAACTACACTTGTACTGCAAGTCCTATTGTGCCTGAAATGTGTGTGTGTTGGAAGCCAGCCTCCTTCCCTGCTGTGGCAGGAGAGTGTTCCCATGGCTGTGGAACCCTGCTCAGCCACGGAATTCCTGGTGGGTTTCCCCCTGCTTGGTTGGCTACATGGGTGGGAGGAAAGTTGCAGGAGATGATGTTGTTGAGGAATGAGGGATGGAACAGAGACATCTCTGGTCACACCACCTGAGGAAGCAGTGCCCTGACAGTGAGCTGTGATGCTGAGAACTGCCTCCTAGGGCAAGTGGTAGAAGCTCAGGCACTTGGAGTGTATAAAACTAGACTGAACAAATCCCTACTAAGTGTCCAGTGGGGAATAAGCTGGCACTTGCTAGCAGACACTGGCTGACCTAATAGGATTTTGTATCCCTTGATATCTTTGTCTCTTAATAGTGTGTGGTTAAAAAAAACCCCACCACCCTAACAAAAGCACTGGGGCTCTTAGAGCTTTGCTTTGAACTTGGGTTTACTCTGGTTTGATATAATGCTTTGTGCTGTTCAGCAGTCTGATCACTTGCATTCTGCTTCCAGCTGATGATGCTTGTGGAGGGACCCTGCGGGGACAGAGTGGAATCATCTCCAGCCCTCACTTCCCTTTGGAGTATGGCAATAATGCAGATTGCACGTGGACTATTCTGGCTGAACCTGGAGACACTATTGCTCTGGTTTTCATGGATTTTCAGCTGGAAGATGGCTATGATGTTTTGGAAGTTGCTGGAACAGAGGGATCTTCACTCTGGTAGGTTACCACTGGCTATGTCTCTACAGTCATGCAGTAGCTTGTGTGCACAGCTCCTGACTTGAGGATGTTCAGTGTGAGCAGAGTTTGTGCCTGAGATGAGGGTAGGTCCTGGTTATTCCCAGGCACAGGTTGTAGCTGCTTCCTTCTAAGGAAACTCCTTGGGATGCTTTCTATTTGCTTGGTGAATTCAACAGCATCTGCTGTCTGCTCGAAATCATTCTCTGCTGTAAGATTTGGTTAGAAGAAATGAAAAACCTCAACAAATCCCACCCAACACTTCCAAGCCCAAGAACTCTGCTCCAACAGGGCCACATTCAAACCTTGGTCCTGCTAAATTGTGTTCTGATTGCTGCTAAATCCATTGCTGACAAGTTGACTCTGCTGGTAATGAACTTGTGGCAAGTGCTGCTGCAGCTCAGTTTGTCCTTTAGACAAAAAGGCAGTGGAGAGAATTTCAATACTCCTCTCATCTCCTTGTTTGCTTGAGCAATGCTTTCAGCAATACTCCTTTCATCTATACTAAATGCCACACTGGTTTTGTTTCCCCTGCTACACAAGAGCTTACCCAAGTGATCAGGAGGAGTTGGACACATTGCTGGAGTTGCTTTGATAGCAGAGGACAACTCTGCCTCTAGTTCCTTTGGACACTGTGATTGCACTCACCAAGGGGTTAAAAGTCTGAACTTGGCAGCAAATGGAAGTGATCTGCAAGCTGCCATCCCTCTGGAAGGGAGGCAATGAGCCTTTGGAATAATGAGGTGTTGCCTGAGATGATCAGCAGGATGTTGAATTACCATTCTTTATGAAGATTCAGTCCCAAATAACACTCATTTCAGTAATTTATCCTTGCCTGGCAATTAGGGGGGAACAGGATTGGAGTGTTTAGGATGGATTGATGTGAGAGCACTTGCCATTTACCATCTACCAATTGTTTACTGTTCCCAGGACCCCTCTGAAAATTAGATGTTGCTGTTTCAGGAGGAAAAAAAACCTTGTCTTTTATTAGCATGCATTAATATTTGAGGACACTGGTGAGTGTTTTAGCAGCTCTGGACTGCAGTGAGGATCACTCATCTGTGCTGGAGATGAACCTGGCTAGTTAAGAAACATTATTCAGCCTGGGAGGGGTTGCCAGTGCAGCAGTGTGTCTTGTCAGAGCCAAAATAAAACAATGCCTGTCAGAGGGAAAGGCAAAAAAGTAAAGAAATTAATAAACTCCCCAGAAATCCAGCCTGGGAGAGCTTGAAAAATGGCAAAGGTGCCTCAGCAAATGGAGCCCTTGGCCTCTCAGGAGTGCCTGGACGTGCCCAGCTGCTCTTGGAGAGAGCTGGTGTGCTTACACACATCAGTTTTGGGGCCTTGTCAAAGGGGATAATGATGTATTTACCTTCCTCCTTCCCCACCAAGTGCCTGTGAGCTGCACCTGTAATGAGGCCTCTCCTCCAAAGGTATTTTCCCTGGGAGCTGGCTGAACTTTGAGCTGGAGCAGCAGTGGACTGTGCTTTGAAAGGGTTGGGGAAGGAACCCAGAGAGCAGCACAGTGTTAATGAGAGCACACAGGTCACACAGGCACTGAGCTTCAGGCAGAAGGAGAAGCTGCTCCTGCTCTTGGAGCTTTGGCCAGGCTAGAGAACAATTCCAGCCAAGCCCAGGGCAGCTCCCTTGCTGTTCCTCAGAAGGCAACTTGTGCAGTCCCACAAGTGAAATTCCACAGAGCCTTATTTTCCATGTCATTTTTCAAAGCTAGCCTTCTCCACAACTCACAGCCTGATAATTAAATTCAGATGACTCATTTTTCCCTCGTTTTTAGTAATTTTTGCCCATAGGGAGAAGAAAAACACTGGAGCTCCTATCTCCTCTTTAAACATGGTGATAGGATTCAGCTTGAAAAGAGAGCTAAACCCCTTTTTTCCCTCCCCTCCTTCTGTCTATGAAAACCTAGTTTTAATTATTGGTAATGTGGCAGATAGACTTGAGGCCAAATAGAGCATTTCTGGTGAAGTGGCTTGCAGCTAAATACTTCATTTCCTAGCATTCAAAATAGGTTTTAATCTGATCCAGAGATGTACACAAAGTTGATTTTCATCTGGAGTGTAGTTGATATGGATTTCCAAGCTGTGGAATGTTATCTAATGGTACTATTTATGAGGCTACTAACCCAGCACATTAAGCTTGGCTTGGTCTGTGTCTCTTCTGCAGGATTAACAGGGAGAGGATGAGAGGAAATGGTTTCAAGTTGCAGCAGGGGAGGTTTAGATTGGATGTCAGGAGGAATTTCTTCCCTGCAAGGGTTGTTCAGTCTTGGCCCAGGCTGCCCAGGGAGGTGCTGGAGTCACCATCCCTGCAGGGGTTGAGGAAACATCTAGCTGCTCTCCTTAGGTCCGTGGGTTAGTGTCCTGGGAGTGCTAGGGATGCTTGGACTGGATGAGCTTAGAGGTCTCTGCCAACCTTGATGATTCTGTGATGCTAGAAATCTCCTATGTTGCCATTTGCCCTCCCCTCTTTAAAAAGAGGTGCTTGGCTGGTTTATGAGTCAGATTCCCTTCATTCTCTGGCCTTCAGCACACACAACCACTCCGAGGAGAATCCCCTCAGGGGTTTCAGTTGATCCTTGACCTGCTGGATGTGAATCCTGCAGTAAGTCTTGGAAGGGAAAGGGCACAGGAGGTCTGAGCCATCCAGATGTCAAGCAGAGCTGTGGAGGCTGAGTAGCTATTTGTGGCATATTTTTGATCACATTTACAGCTCTTTTAACTGCTCTTGCACTTCCTGTCATGGGACCTTGGGCCTGGATTTGCTTGACAGGTGAGAAATGCAATTCTGCTGAGCAGAGAACAGGAGAGGAGAAAGAAGGAGCAGTGTGAACAGAGCCCAGCAGAGATTAGGAGGAGAATATGGTGTTCTCCAGGCTAGCAAGAAGAATGGGAAGGATGGCAGGAGGTGCCCTGGTCTCCTTTGAGGGTAGCTGAGTGGCCATCCTCATCAGAGCCCTTCTCTGCTAGGGCAAGGATGCCCAGAGCATGGAGAGGGACATGTGTGTGTCTTCTAGGTCTTTATCCCCTGACTTTTATCCTTGTCTTCTAGACTTGGGGTTCTTTCTCTTCCCCCTCCTTTGGCACTAGCTGAGAGAGCTGAAAGGATTAATGGAATTCTTCTCTGTAAATGCATGTAAAAGAAGCAAATCCCTCAAAGCAGCTTGGGCTCCAGTCCTTAAGGGGTCTGAGCTGTGCTGATCATCTGCTTTGTGTCAGGATCTGCTCAGAGCTGGCTAAATCCCTCAGTTAACACTGCTCAGGAATATCTGCTGATCACAGCTGGTTTGTGGTACCTGCTTTAAAGCTTTATTCAGTACTCAGCATCCCTAGGGGTGCTCAGCTACCCTGAAAATACCCAAGTGTTTCAAGCTGAGCACCTGACTCATCCCAAGCCCATGTCTGATGAGTCCTGGATGGCCTGAACCTGCTCTGTGGCAGCTGTGTCCCAGCTTTATCTTCACTCTAACAGCTCAGTGATTGCTCTGATGCTTTGGGTAGGTTTGACTTGGTTTCAGATGCTGTCTCTGATCTCCTGCATGGTCCTGAGTCCTCAGATAAGTTGCTTGGGGCATGTCTGAGCTGCACATTGCTGCAGTTGAGATGCAAATGTACTTGTCTGCCCATTGCCCTGCTCTCTCTCCTCTGTTTAGATCTCCTCTAGCTGGGCTGGGACCTGTGTCTGCCATCAGGCATAATGGCTTGGATTGTGCTGCTCTTGCCAGAGAAGGTGGTGCTGTAGGGAATGGCTAATAACCAATGTATCTGTGCGTGTTTACAGGCACTAACTAAGCTCAAGTGCACATTTTGCTGCTTATAGAGCAAGTATTCAGCTAAGGAGCTTTGTGCAGTCAGTCCAGTGCAGCTGAGGCAGGCAGGAGAGGTAAAAGACAGCAGCTTTGCTTTTGGATGATGCAAAGCCCCATGCAGCAGAGTTCCTCTGGAGAAGGGATTTTCCAAGCTGAGGAAACAGGCTGATATTTGCCATATAGAGTTTAGCTGATGCTGGGGCAATAAAGGGCAGACACTGTAAGGTTCAGGCTGGCTGCTGAACAGGTAAGCAGCTAGTGAGAGCCTTTCCCTCCCAAAAGTGCTCCATGGCTAAGGTGGAGCTACATTCCATCAAGGAAACTACTTAGAAAGCTCTGCTCCTGCCAAAGGAGTTGGTTCTGTGAGAGAACACTAACAAGTATGTGGTGTGGCTGCCTGTGACAGGCTGCCTGGCAGCTTTGCAAGGTTCATTAGATGCTTCTGATTGTCAGGTGGGGAATTTGCTTTGAGATGTCAATGACTTCTGCAATAATGAGGCTTTGCAGTTCTTCTGTAGCTCTCTGGCATATTTTGCCACTCTGTGTGGGAGACTGAGGCTTCAAATGGGGAGGAGAGGTTGGGGTTGGAGGAGATGTGCTCCTCTTGCTGCTATATCATAGTGATGCTTTTCAGCTAGAGAATACTGCAGTATGGGAAAGGTCAGAACATTTGGGGTTGGTCTTTAGCCTTATAGTAGATTCTAGTGCAGTAATTAACCCTTCTCCCTCCCCAACCTTATCTCAGAGGCATCTTGCTGTGTTTCAGAAGTACTATAGGTAAAAACCAAAAGGGATCATGTGCTGAGGTGAGCTGGGAACAGAACTGAGCTCCTTTTGAATGTTAAGGTTCCTCTGGCTAATTCTGTAATGTTTTTCCTTTCTGGAGCTGAGCCCAGGAGACTCCTTTTGGACACCAGCCCTTTCTGGGAAAGCATTTCAGCAGTTCTCTCTTGTTGCTGTGTTCCTGTGGAGAGTTGAGTTAGAGGGAAGAACACTTGGAATTCACCTGTGTGGCAGCAACTCCTCATAACTGTTGCTGACTTGAGTTCTTTCCTTGTCATTAGCAGCAGTTGACCCTTTCCCTCCCCACCACCCTCCTCTAGCTAAGTGGTTTTTAATCCTCATTAAAGTTCTCCTGGGCTAGATGTGCTTTGTGCTTCCCTCCTGATGCCACTTATTTCCTACCCCTGGCCAGGCTAATCTGCTGGCACATCTTGTGCTCTACCTGGGAGAGATGAGAGTCCCTGTCTTCTTGAAGGTCACTCTTTCAGATGATGATAACATTGGGTGGTGAGAAAACTCTTCTCTCTCTGTGCTTCTAATGAACCAACCTATTTTCTTTCCATCAAAGCAGCTTCTGATCCTTAGCTGTCTTGGAGCTTTCAGCATGCATTTTCATCTCAGACCTCAGTCAGTGTCTATTGAAGAGTGGAAAGACTTTGGGTCCAAGGGGCTGGTGAATTCACTTACTCAAGTGCATTCCTCTTGCCACTGGATTCCAGCTCAGGAGCTCTGCCTCTGCTGCTGCTCCAGGTACAGGTTAGTGGGAGAGGAACCTTGCAGGAGCTTTGCCTCCTCTCCCCAGCAGCTACCCTTCTTTCCAGGGCTTCTATCAAGCACAGATTGTCTGAGGAGTGCTCTAAAATGATTTCCATCTCACACTTGACAATTGCTTTTTCCCCTCTCGGGTAGTAATTGCTTTTATTTGCAAGCTGACAAGCTTTCTGCTGCCCTGGTTGCATGCATCAGGCTGAAGACTTGGGGATGATTGTGTCTTGAAAGAACTGATTTCATCACTAGTTCAAGCCTGGGCAATGCAAGTGTGGAAGTTGGCTTTTTCTCCTCTTTTTCTGTGCAGTGAATGAAGCTTCCTTATTGTAAGAGCTAGTTAACTAATGGATGCTTTATCCTGTAGTATTCAGATTTTTTTTCCTTCCATGCTGATGTTTTCCATAGGACAGGGAATGAATTAAAAACATGTATGAAGTAGCTTTTGAAATCAATGTCAGTTGTGTCTTCTGGAAGCTTGCCTCTGCCCTATTTGACTGGGACAGTTTAATTTCATTTCTTCTTCTCTTTCTACAGCATTTTATAGTGCTTTTAATTGGAAACAAGTTCTACAAAGCATTTCAAGCTGTAAAATACTGCTGTAGTGGGAAAGAATAGTCTTTTTTTTGTCCTCTTAGGAGGTGTATACTCTGGAGATAACGTGCTGGAGAAGTTTGTCAGGAGGCAGAGCATCCTTGTTGAGCAGCTAGTTCCTGACATGCTCCCAATGTGTGTGTAGCACTTCCCTGGGATGGAGCAGCCTTGGGAGCTTCCTGTGCTGTGCTTCAGGATCTGCACTCTGAAGAAGAGGAGTTTGTAGGTCAGGGAGCTGATTTCTCCCTGGTGGGAGCCCTGGGTTCCTGCTGGCAGCTGGGAAGAGGAGCTCATTGCTTCCCCAATGAGTTGGGAGCAGCAAGGTTGCTGTTTGGAGGTTAAACTTTGTTCAGAGTGCTTTCTGAAGAGCAATATTGCATCCTGTCCTAGAGTTCCTTGGCCTGTTGCACTGCAGAGAGAACTGGCAGGCTCTGGAGGAAAGGGCTGATCAGGATAAGATGATGCTTAGGGATGCTCCATGTGTTTTTGGTAGGGAAGAGGAGAGTTCAGCTGAAGCCCAGCTGGGAAGAGTCATGTGTAGACTGAGATGTATTTGTCAACTAAGTCCTTAGCTGATGAGAGCAAACAAAGTCACAGTGTGGCCCAAAAGAGAGGCAGCAGAACTCTTTTCCCATCCTCCTGCAGGGAAGTGGATGCTCAGGGCTCCCCAAAGCCTGAACCATTCCTGCCAGGAGTATGGCAGGCAGAGAGACTCCAGTGACAAGCTGCAGGGAAGGAGCCTCATGACCTCTCCCACTCATGTTTCATTCAATAAAACATGATTAGAATGACTTGCTGGCTAATCTTGTTTTTCCATGCATTAATATGATTAATTCTGTTTGCTAGCTAGTGGAGAGCCTCTCATGAATATTCAGAATAGCTTTTAAAGCCAGGGAGGAAGGTGCTTTTAGGCTGAAAATTACCCCGATCATGTTTTAATTGTTCTTTTTATCCCAATTTGTCCTTCTTTTGTTGTTTGGTCACCTCTGAGGCAGAAGGAACCCTGTGTGAAGGCTCCTGGTGTGTGCAGTGTACCTCAAGAGATGAGCTGCAGGAAGGTCTGTGGTGTCCCTGAAGGTTACTAAGGGAAGAAATGAATACCTAACTATTTCTGTCCTGGATGCAAACAGGTTAGAAGAAATAAAGACAACCTGGTTTGCAGGAACACTATGGAGTGTTGGGTTGGAAAGCTAGAGAGGTTTTTTGTACCAAAGGACAGACCTCATGCAGATGAGTAGAATACAGCTGGCTGAAAGCTGAGGAGAAACTCTTGGTAATCTCCAGAGTACCTTCTGGATGGGAGCCTCTAGATGTGAATAATACCTTTAGTTGGCAGGCGAAGGAGACTTGATGGAAGTGCAGATGATGGCATAGGTTGTAAAGAGCTGTGTCTCTTCCTCTGCTGGTCCAGCATGACACTGAGCTTCCCCAGGTTGAGCAAGGATTTGGAGACATCACTATCTTCACTTTAAAGGTGCTTCCAGGGGATGGCTCTGCCTTGCCATGGTGCCTCTTCATCTTCAGAAGGCAATTGCTGTCAGTGTCTGAGCAGCTCTGCTGCTGCCTGAGGGGCTGCATGTGCAGAGGCATCTCCATTTGTTTTGGCTGTGGGGAGGGAGATGCATCTGTGAGCCCAAATCTCTGTGCCAGAGCTGATCACTGCTCCCTGCAGCCTCAAAGAGAGAGTGGAATGTCTGCATCTCTGCAGCTGCTTCAGTGCTTGGAGACCTCTTTCTTCTGGGCTTTCTTTGTGGAGCCATTCTTCTCTTCACAAGTTGTGTTGAAGCAAGCAAGTGCTCTGCTTTCAGATGGCACCTGCTTCCCCAAATCTCTTGGAAATGATCTTTCCTTGCTGTGTTTTCCTCCCCAGGCTGGCTGCAGCTGTTTCCCCCATGAAGGTCCATGCTGCTTCACCTGTGCTCAGCATCTCCAGCTCTGGCTGGGAGAATCCCAGCTGAGAGATTGAATCCATCTCTCATTTCAATGGATTTTTTTGGATGCCTGATGCTAGCACAGCTCATGTAGTGCAATTAAAAGTACAGCTCCCTTCTTATTTGCATTATCTTCTCATTCATTAAGGTTGGGCAAGAGTTGCCTTTAGCATGGCTTGCACAAGCCCAAGCTGCACACAAGTGTCATTTATCTTTGGGCAATGCTCAGGTCCCTTGCATCTCTCCAACCTGAGCTTTTCTCTTGTCTCTAGTGCATGAAACACAGGGAAGAAATATCTCTAGAGATCCTACTTTAGGAGACATTTGCCTGCTAAGGGTAATGTGGTGAGGTATGTGTGTGTTACTTGTGCTTTTTAGACCAAAGAAGATGCTTTTTTTTGCCTCTTGGTGTCTGTGTTTCTCTGTGCTTCAAAGGCAGTGGTTTTCTTTCTGCCACTGCTGGGACTGGGCACAGATCTATTTGCTGTCTCAAATGCTGCTTGATAGAAGCATGGACTACAGAACTGAGGTTGGCAGTTATTAAATGCAGACATAATCTGAGTATCTTGCCTCAATCTCTCTCATATCTGGTGCATCAGCCTTCCCAAAGCCCAGCCTGGGGAAGGAAACCATGGCTTTGGTTTCATGTGGCTCCTCTATTTTGGTGGCATTTTGGTGTAGTCCTGGCAGGTTGTGATCTCTTTAGCTCATGCTGAGTTTGGTTTTTGACAGTCTTGGCTGTTTTACAGTGTTGGATGCTCTGAGTCTTCCTCCCAGGGACCTTGCTGGTGGCTGGATTTATAGCTGAGATCAGGAAGGTGCCAGAGCTTCAGTAAATATCAGAGGATTAGTAATGGACTAAGTGTTGTCAGCAGCTCATGCCTAGTGACTCTTCCTGGCCACTGCAAGCTGGAATTTTCCAGGGCTCTGGAAGTCTAGAGGTGTTAGGATGCTCACTGAAGTTTTGTGTCAAGGGTGATTCCTGCCTTGTAGGAAGCCAAAGAGGAAAACCACAAGCAGCTGCTTCCCTGTCACTGTGTGTGCTGGGAAATGAAGAGATGATTTTTCACCAGGGACCTGCAAACTTGACCAAGCTTCTCCACACTTCTCAAACAGACATCTTAGATTGGTGCTGCCCAGCTGGAGCCCAGGGGAAATCTCCATCTCTCAGTGCTTTCCCTCATCCCTTTGTCTTCCTTCTATACATTTTCCAAATGAATTTTTATAATCATCTTTTAAATGATGGAGTAGCTCAAATGAGCTCTTTCAGGCAGCATTACCTGCATTAAAGATCTCTCTTTAAAAAAGGGAGGCATAAAGGTAATTAATAGCTTCAATTACAATAATGTGGCTTAGCTTGTGGTTTTTTATGTTAGAAAAACCTGTTTTTGATAAGTCAGCTGTTCTTAAAAGGGGGAAAAGAAAAGTGCTTCAGGCTGGAAGCTGGCATGAAGGAGTTGGGAAATGAGGTGGTTTGCTCTGTACTGGAACAGAAGGAATTAACACCATCGATCCTGGAGTGATGCCCTGGGCTCAGAACAGCCTGGGAGGCAGGGGAGGGGAGCAGGGAGGCTTGGGTTTGCTTACTCACTGATGCTTTGTGTGACTTAAAATAACAACCTTTGGTTTTGCAAAGCCACACTGGAATTTCTGGAGCCTGGTAGAGGGAAAGTGGGTTGGTTCTAACTGGTGAGGGAAGGTGGGTTGTTTTTACCCACAGAAAGTGGACTCCATGTCTGCTGCCCTTCTCTACATGCTGTCATGGTCTCATTTCAGCCTGAATCATGTGTTTCTGGCTTTTCTGATCTGATCAAACCCTTGCAAATAGAGAGTGATAGGCAAGTGTGGAGCAATCTGCTCTGGTGCCACAGTGCACGTCAGCGCAGGAGCCTGAGAGGAAGAGCTGCAGATTGATCTCCTCTGAGAATCTGGGAGAGAAACTGTTGGAGCAGCAAAGAGCACACAGAAGGCAGGTTTAGAAAGTACAAAAAGTGAAACTCACTGGCAGGGCTTTCAAGTAGTCAAACCACTTCAGCAGTTGGAGGACTTCACGTGGCGTTAAGGTCATCCGCAGAGTTGTCGTCAAAGGGACGTTTTGCCCTTGCACAGCTCTTCCTCTGCTGGCTTGGCAGCTTTAATTTGGCTGCTCAGGTGTTAGAGACCTCTTCAGCCACCTGAGAAAGCTCAGGGAGGAATGCTCCCTGCATTGGTCACTGGAGGGAAGAGACTGGCCCAAGCTGCTGCAGCAAAGCTGTGGCTCAGCCCATGCCAAGCCCTGGCAGAGCTGTTGCCATCTGATGAAGCTGCTCTGGGATGCTGTGAGGGAGGATTGCTGTGTTTGCTTTGTCTTAGCTGTGCAGGATGCTAGACTGTGTCTCCTTCAGCATCAGGATTCAGGCAGGCAGGGAGCTCTTCATGGATTGCTCAAGGAAAGAGGTTATCCTGGGATTTCTGCTCCCCTTAATGGGTGTTCTCCTCATGCACATCTGATAGCATCCTCTAATAGTGGGGGTGGTGTGTGCATGTGCTCAGGAGAGGAATTGCTATCTTCACCCTCCTGATCCAGCCACTGTGGTGGATCATCAGCTGGAAGAGGCAGTTGGGAGCTGTTGGCTTGCTGGGGTGGCTCATTTATCACCCTCAAGGGGACACACACAGAGCTGCACTGGGGTTGGTGTGGGGTTTGGCTGTGATCATCTCATTTTTGGTTCTTGTACTAGTTCCTTTAACTCTCTGAAATGCAAATCACTTATTAAATATGCTGAGGGATGCCAGATCTTTAGTGGTGCATCTCCTGATCCTAAAAGAACCCATCAAACAACCTCCAAACAAGTGCTTTCAAAGGCTCAGCTCCTCACTGCAACACCTAGGAAGAATCCCAGTGGTTTTGTTCCTGGCTTTTGTTTTGCTTTTTAGTCCCAACCTGTGTAACAGAACCAGAGGCTCTCCAGGCTGCTGGGAACATCCTTCTGCTGGCTGTGCTGCACAGCACGAGGCAGTGATGCAGGAGCATTGCTGCAGAGAAGAGCTATTATATACATCTGCTAGGCAGAAATACTCCAGTGCTTCCCACTACTGTTGTGGGGATATCAGAGCTTTTGGACTACATCTCCACAGAAGGGAATTGGTAGCATATAGAGAGAGGATGCTGAATGAGGGAGGCAGGGTGAAGTGCCATTGTTCCCATTTAATAAGTAAAAGAGGGAACATCTCCAGAGCTAGGCTTCTCTGGATGCCAGTAGGAGTATTGAGTGTAGCATCCATGGTTCCTTCCTTATGCTTTTGTGCTCAGATGGAATTCTTTTTGGTGTATTGGATGGTTTGGCTTTGAGGTTGGTTTGTTTAGCCAGAGTGGGAAGTCTGACCTGAGTGTGTTTGTGTGTCTGTGATCCAACAAGTGATGCTCTGCCTATGCTGACAGAGCTGTGTCTGTGCCCCTGCTTAAAGCACAGGCAAGAGGATTTCTGAAGCCTTTGGGTAAAGATCTAAGACTTTTGGCTCTTCTCTTGCCCTCTGACAGCCTCCTCATAGAGGTGGCAGGAGAGGCTCTGTCAGCTGTGCAGGTGAATCCACTGAGCTAACTGGAAGGGAAGGGAATCCAGCTCATGTTCTCCTGCAGAACTGACAAGGTCTTCCTCACTCATCTTTCCCTTAGCAGTGACAACAGTCTCATTTCTCATTGTTAATGCTAACTCTAAATTATTTTCACCTATAGTCTATATGAACTGAGTGTGAAAACATACAGGTGAAAACCTCTACCAGTTTCAAGAGTTTTATGTTTCAGGCCCTCAGTAGCAGCTTAACCACTGCAGATGACTGGAGTTTTACTGTAATTGACTGGAATTTTGTTGTATTTGGTGTCCTTCAGCCTCTTGGGATGTCCAGTGTTAGGACCAGGAGTTGATGATCCATCCTTTCCAACTCCCCCTCTTGTGTGATTCCAGCTGAAGAGGCTGGGGGAAGTAACCATGCTGGGAGTTTATTGGTGTGTGTGTTTGCCAAGAAGTGGATGTTTTGAGGCATTGCTGCAGGTATTTGAAGACATTCCTCAGGAGCAGACTGTGATGTGCTAAATTGAGTGGAACCTGTGTGCCAACTTTGCAGAGCATGATTTTTTTTTGGCCTGCATGCCAGTTGTTTGTTCAGTGTGCAAGTTGAGGCATGGAAGACACAAGGATTCTGTTCAAAGTATAATTGGATGGGTAATATCTTGGGACTTTCTGTTGCATCTTTTTTAACCACTTTCTATTTGTAATGTGCCAAAAATAGCTGTACAGTCTGCTGTGGCCATGGCTAGTGCAGCTGGGAATAGATTTTAATTGATGGGTGCTGTCAAGCTGTTAGCGACCATGCAGGCAGCAGAACCATTAAAGTGATATTTCTTGTCCCTGCTCACTTAAACACTCTGCTACCAAGTCACAGCAGAGGATGATTTTTTACTTAATATTGTCAGCTTTTGTACCAAGAGCTTGCTAAAGCCATAGCCTGGATCTCTTGAGTTTGCCAGCAGAGATTGCTGCTGACCACTGACCTCAGGTGTTAGGGTAGATGATGCCAAGACCCTCACCAAATTCAGCACAGCTTTGGGGAGTAGTTTGCTGGTGACTTTTAGAGCTCCAGTGATTTCCCTGAGTGCACACAGAAGGTAGGAAAGTGACATCTAACTGGTGCTCTGAGGCCATGCTGCATGGACAGGGTGCAAAGACCTTGGAGTGTTTTGCTTTCATTGAGTCTTTCACTGCTTCTTGTTGGCTCTGTGCACTGTGTGAGGTAGAAGAAGTGGTTTGGAAGCCTTGGGTTGGGAGGAGATGGGGTAGACCTCAGCACTTTTCAACCTGGAATGAACTTTTAACTTCAGAAAGAACTGGCTAGCAAAGCTGGGGCAAGGGCAAAGCCAGCAGCAGCTTCATAGATGGCAATGCAGACTCCACACAGATGTCATCCCAAGCCAGCTAACCTCTGACCCAAGCAGTGCTTGGTGGTTATGTCACTTTAGCTGCTAAGTAGCATGAGCCACCAGCCTTTCTACAACAGACCTAGTCTTCTGGATCCAATTTAGGCTTCCCTTTGAGCCAAAGGAAGAAAAAAGATTGAGACAGAGTTGCTTAAAGAGAAATAGGCACTGACCTTTGTGTGGCAATGGGCTGACTCTTCCTTTAGGAGCTGTGGCCAAGAGGAGAATCTTCTCTGACTGATGCAAGTTGAGTTTCTCCAGCCCTTCAGTGGGTTCAGGTACCTGTGCTGATTTAGGATCTGGTTTTTTGCACCTTGCCAGGGCTTTCACCTGCAGGGTTAGCTGAGCTCTGAGCAGACACTGCCAACCCTTCCATGCTGTGCTGCTGCTGGAAAGCTTGAGAGCTGAGCACACCAAGCAAGCCAAGCTTGTTTCCAGCTGACTGTTTAGATCAGTTAGCTAAAGCATTTCCAAGCTAACACATTGCTGTATGTAATACTCTAGTAGAATATGTGCTATCAGAGCAGATCAGAGGCTTCAGAGCTCGAGCTGCTTGCTCTCTGCTGTTGGGGCAGCAGCACAATGTAGGGCAGCAGCATGCTCTGTGTCCTCCCTCCCCTGTCACCTCTGAGGCACATATGGTGTGAGCTGTGGAGAGGACCCACAGGCCAAGCAGGTCACCAGCTAAAGAGCCTCCTCTATTTCCCCCCAGGCCACTCTGCATTAGCTGTTGTCTCTCAGGCTCCAGGACCCTGCTGAGTTAGAGGACCAGAACTCCTCCTTTTGCAGGAAGAGCAATGTTTTAACTCATGGTGTGGAGAAAAGAGGAGGCAGAGAAGACTCATTGCTATTTTCTTAATGGAAGATCAGGAAACATTCATATCTAGTCAGGAGAAGCTTTCCTGTTGTCATCAGTATGGAGCCAACAGCATTAATTCTGAATTACTACCCTGTCTAACAAAATCAAGGTCATCTAGCATTTGCTATCATTTTATTAGAGCTTGGGCACTGTTCTGGAACTTGCCAAGGAGCTGCAGTTGCACAGGTGAGGAGCTGGAGCTGCAGAGGGTCAGTCTTCTCAGCAGAGCATCCAAGGCTTCCTTTCCTCCTCTTGGCAGTTTCTGCCTCATGGCCTGACCTCTCTTTCTCTTCTGTGTTCCCTCCTCAGAGATGCAGCCTGCTCTCTGTATGCTTCTCTCTCCCCTTCTGGCAGCCTGTGCCACATTTCCCCCAAGGCCTGCACAGTTCTTACTGCAGTCCAGTGAGGCTTTGCTCTCCGAAGCTCTGGACGATGCCGAGCCATGAAAAGGAAGAAAGCAGGCAGTGGCTGCTTGGCTCTGACGAAGCTAATTCTCTTCCTCCACCTCCTTCCTTGCCTTCTCCTCACTCCCCTTAGAGGGCTCAGTGTTGTCTCCTTTGGATGCTTCACCATCTTTTCATGCCTCTTTGTGCCCTCCCCAGAGGTGGTTTTCTGTATTCCTGGGTGGTTGTCTGAAGTCTCTCTGCTGGTGGCAGGCTCTTGCCTGGCCTTATCCCTCTTGATGGAGATGGAGAGCAGCAGGCGAGTTCTGTGCTTCCCCTCATGGAGCCTACAAGGCATGCTGGGGGTGGGCTGGGCTGCCCTGGCTCCTTTGGGGATGGAGTTCTCTCTCCAGCATGGTAGCAAGGAGGAGAAGGTTCTGCCAGCTGGGGACCTGCCCTGGCGATGGCTCCCTGGTGCAATTGTGACACACACTTGCCAGAGCCAATCAGCTAGGTCCCAGCTCTGCCTCCTGCAGCTCCTTCACGATGAAGTCACAGCCATGCTGATGTCCCAGCCCTTTGCTGCCTGAGCCTTGTGTTCCTCCCCTGGCTCTGGGATTGTTTAGCTCCATGGAAGGCCCAGGGTGTTACAAATGTGTGGAATCCCCAAGGAGATAACTGGATGCCTCTTAATTTTTTGTCATGATAAAATGTGAAGCTGCTGTTAGCTGCTGAGAGGTGGCAGCTCATAATGGGAAAATGGTTTAGTAGCAGCCCTAAAAATAATAGTATCTGACAGCTGTTTCTTGGTTCCTGTCAGGGTAACTGCTGTAATTTAAATCTGCAGCTCTTGGGCTGCATCTCTAATTTATTTGGGTGGACTTTTCATTAATTTGAAAGGTTCTGAGGGGTTTAAAAGCCTTCATTAATTACGTGCCAGTAAATGAAAGTGGAGTGAGGTTCTGCAGGTTTTGTGGGGGAAGGAAAGGAAGGAGTTTCCCCTGTTTTGATCACTTGTTTTGGCAAAGGGAGATCAGCTGTTCCTGGCTCTTTGTGTCTCCATCAGCATTCCTGGGGCTCAGAACAGGAGTAGGAATAAACCAAAGTGAAACAGTGACCATTGGAAGTCCAAGATGACTTAGTGAAGATCCCAGGCCTGTTAAATATTCATCTGCAGTGGCTTGCATGACTATTAAATTATGAAGCAGCCTCTGGTGCTGTGGAGCTTGTCTTCTGGAGAGGTAAGGATGGGGAAAGAGAGGAGTGGGACTGGGGACTCATCCCTGCAGGACACATGGATCACTTTGACTTGGCTAACTGCTGAGCTGGGTAATGATGCCAGAGGTGGGGGGAGATGACTTCTCAGGCTAGGTACAAGAAGCTTGTGGCAAAGCCAAGCCTAGCTGAAATACTCCAGTAGGATGCTTTTGTGCTGCTCTGTTCCCTCCCTGTGTTTACTCTCAGCTGTTTTCAGGTGACCCCACAGTAGTAAATAAACCTGGAACAAACTCAACCTGTTTGCAGTGCTGAAGCTCTGCTCCTTTTCATGTCAGGGCTCTTTTTCTTCTGCTCTCTGTCTCAGCAGAGAGGGTGATTTGCATTCCATTTATCTCTCCCCCTTTCCTCTCCCTTGTTTCTTTTGCTCTCAAAAGAAACCTGCATTTGTGATTATTCTGGGGCAAAGAAATAATTTCATTACAGCATTCAGAGGTCTCCTCAGCAGGTGCTTTATTATCTCAATAATTCAGCCTGAGAGACTTTTCAGCTTCCCCAATTCCCCCAGCTCAACAGCTACAAATAAAACTCCTCTGCTCTTCCCCTGATTTGGTTTATTTAGCCTCATTTATCTGTGCTCCTTCCAGATCTTCCCTAGGAATTTGATTTAAATGTGGACTTGATGATATTCAGGAGAATTGCCTGGAGGAGTGCATTGTGTTCCAATGCACCTGAGACAGTCAAGTGTCCCACTTGGGTTAGGTCATTTATCAAATTCACTTGGCATTGAGGCCATTCATCTGAACTCAGTGCAATGTTTGCTCATGGCCCTGAATTACCTACAGAAGTCATCAAAATAGGCCAGCTCTCTTCAGATCAATCCAGGGATTGGAGTTCCAGAGGAAACCCAGGTCAGTGCTGGAGTTAAGGGCACAGCTATCCATCTTGTCCCTTCTCTTCTCCAGCCTGGAGAGCTGTTGGTAGGGTTCAATACTCTGCTGCTTCCATGGCGCCTTTGAGGGCAAAAATACCATCATAAAGTAGCTTTATTACTGTCATTTCCTCTATGCTCTTGGTTTTTCAGGTGGAACAGTAATTGTTAAGAAGAAATCATGTGGGCAGCAGAGCTCAGCAAAGCCTAACTTTGGCTGGGCTTGCATCTGACACGGTGAAGCTTGCCATGTGCCTGTGGCTGCTGAGCTTCTCCCTGGGCTCTGATGGTGAAACCTTCTCCTCAGGGGCATGTTCAGCATCTGTGTTGGTAAAAACTTACAGGAGCTTAGTGATCTAGATCTCCTGGAGCTACCTGCTTAGTGCCATTACTTCCCTGCAAGGCTTGTTCAGTCTTGGCCCAGGCTGCCCAGGGAGCTGCTGGAGTCACCATCCCTGCAGGGGCTGAGGAAACATCTAGCTGCTCTCCTTAGGGTCATGGTTCAGTGGCATGGCAGTGACAGGGATGCTTGGACTGAATGAACTTAAAGGTCTCTGCCAAGCTTCAGGATTCTGTGATTCTCTAGGCACTGCAGAATTGTCTCGTGCAACTGCAGAGCCCTAACTGTGAAGCAAAGATTTGGCCATCAGTCCTGACAGAAAGCAAATCTTGGTGGACCTGTGTGGCTTTCCAGTGCAAAGCAGAGTCTGTAACACCTAATAACTGTTTCTCTAGCAGCTGACATTTAATTTAAAGAATAAAAGATACATCTAGACCCCCAAAGCCCTCCCAGACACTGCCCACTGCTATGGGCTCCCTCAGCTGAGACCTTCCCTCTCGGCCTATTAGTTAATGAACCTTGATTAAGGTATGAAATTGGCTTCAATTTGCTATGCTAGGTGAAAATTTCATGCTGGAAGGAATAACCTAAAAAGCAACAGAGGAAAATGAAGTAGAAGATGCTCCATGAATGGCAATTAATGTAAAGGTAAAGCTGTTGGCAGAGTTGCTTGCAGCAGTGCTCAGAGTTATTGCCTCATCAGGAGGAATCTGTGCAATATCCATTAGCTCTTTAATTGGAGAGAACTTTTTACTGGTTCTGTAAAAAACTGGAAATGAAACCCACCCCTTGACAGGAACTATCAAGACAGCAAAAAAAAAGCCAGGGAGATGGGGAAAAATGTCACTGCTCATAATGATGTTAATTATAAGGTAAATGAATGTTGACATTTGAGAGTTCAGCTGAAAAGATCAGCCACGTGCTGAGGGGTGAGGGAGGGAAACTTGTGTTAAGGAGGAGGGAGGGAGAGGAGAAGTTGGGTGAAGGATGAGGGAGAGGAGAAGTTGGGTGAAGGATGAGGGAGAGGAGAAGTTGGGTGAAGGATGAGGGAGAGGAGAAGTCGGGTGGAGGATGAAGGAGAGAAGCTGTGTGGAGGATGAGGGAGAGAAGCTGTGAGAAGGATGAGGGAGAGAAGCTGTGTGAAGGAGGAGGGAGGGAGTGGGTGGTTAGGCACTGGCCCAGCTTGCCCAGAGAGGTTGTGGATGCTCCATCCCTGGCAGTGTTCAAGGCCAGGCTGGATGTGGCCCTGGGTAACCTGGGCTAGTGTGTGGCATCCCTGCCCATGGCAGGGAAGCTGGAACTAGATGATCTCTAAGTTCCCTTCCAGCCTGGGCCATTCTGTGATTGTAGGTGAGCCAGTTTCTCCCTTTGTGGAGTGTGTGCTTTCTCCTTTCTTCTCCTGAGTGGGGCCAGCAGAGGGGCCTGGGAGGAGAGAGCAGACCCTCCAAGATGCTGCTGAAAGGTGCCAGAGCAGCAGCAGCACGTTATACACTATTTATTTTCTCTTTCATTCACACTGTGTTGCCTTTTTATTTCTGATCCTTTTCAATATGCAGACTCACTCATGTTTTCCACTTTAATGCAATTATCCTAGACTTTGCCTTTTCTCTCTTCCAGGTAGCTGACAAGCTTGTTCAGCCATTACATGGGATTAAATGAAGTAATTTTTGCAATATTAACTTCTTACTTCCATGCTATAAAGACAAAAAAAAAATGCTATTAGAGAGCAACTGCATGATAGTGCCCAGAGAAGTGGGGGTAGGCTGGGAGCTCTTGTAGACATCTCTTATTGTCCAGCCCAGGTGCCTAGGACAAGGTAGTGAGGACTCTCCTGATTTATTCTGACCTCTCCATCTGTGCTGTGACCAAGGGTTGGATGCAGGACAGGCTCCATGTGCCCTGGCTGCTATCAGCTGGGCTGTAGATTGGCTAAACATCTCCTGCACCATCACTCCAGAGAAGTCTATTTGGCTGATACCCAGAGGTGAAGGTATTATAAAGCTCTTTCTCCTTTCTACCCTGGCAAGACACTTATTTTACTGCCTTCTCTTGATGGTTTCACCAAGGACATCCTCTTGCCAGTTTATCAGCATCATAAACACTCATGATTCTCTCCTCTTCTTCTCTTACTCACTACCATAAAGCTAATTTGTGAGGTGATGTGAAGCTGATTGTTGCCTCCATCCCCTGGATTTGGTGGTCCCTGTGCTTCCAGAGGCTCACTGTGCTGGGAAGCTGTCAGGAGTGTTGTGTAGCTGCAGCCCAAGGCACAGCTTCTCTTCAGGTGAAGCCCAGCTCTGGTGTGCTGGGGGAAGGAAGGGCTGCAGAGCCAGCCTGCAGGACAGGGGAAAGGTCAGGGGGGAAGTGAGAAGCAGTTTATTCTTAGAGGAATGATTTTTAAACCCTGTGTGCCAATGCTGTGGAGCTGGAGTGAGTGCTGTGCATCCCCAGATAAGATGCTGGTGGGTGAGATAAAGGTTCAGGGAGTACTGAGCTCAGGACTGTTTCTTGACAGAGGCAGTGTCTGGGTTGAAGAGCCTGCCTGCTTTGCCTTGATAGTGAGCTCCCCTCCCTCCTTCCGGTGCCTGCTGGGCTTTGGAGGTGAGATTTTGCTGATGTTTGTCAACAGAACAGCCCAAGAGCTGCTGCCATCCCTGCTTGGGTGGAATGCACCTTGGAGTAGCTGTTACTAGAGACTTCTGGGAGACTGAGTCCTCCCCAGGAGTGACATGAGGATGTGTGACTGGATCCTGTGGCTGGGAAAACTCCATTCCCACTTGAGCTCATGGCTGATTTGAGGTGTGACACAGCCAATGCTGAATGACTGCACTGCTCTTCAAACAGAGTTAGCACCAGGGAGGCTGAGCCATGCCAACAGGCACAGGAAGT
This sequence comes from Bucco capensis, assembly GCA_013396975.1. Classification (NCBI taxonomy): domain Eukaryota; kingdom Metazoa; phylum Chordata; class Aves; order Piciformes; family Bucconidae; genus Bucco; species Bucco capensis. The sequence continues at coordinate 154,703 of VWZO01008846.1, read as the reverse complement.
TGCTCCAACTTTGCATGTTGTAGTAGGGGTTTTTTTCCCCCAGTTATGCTTATTTTGGCACTTGAAGACATTAACAAGATGAGCTTTTATTTCTGACAACTGTTTTCACTGCAGTGCTTTCACCTGCTCTTGTCCATGAAGAGAACCAGTTTTGTTTTAACCAAAGAAACAACTAGAAGAGCCTAGGAAACCTCTTGCTTGTGGTGTGTGTTTCATTCCCCCAAAGTCCTGAGGCATTCCTCCAGGTAAGGAATGCACCACAGGAGGGTTTCTTGAGTCTTGTCATGTCCTGCTAGTGTAGGACTCTGGGCAAAGGCATGGCTCTTGTCCCAGACAGATAGCAGCTGCTCCTGGCACAGGCTGCTGTGGGATTGCTGCCAGTTCAATCTCTGCCACTCTGTGTCCAGCTCCAGAGGAGGCACAAGCTCAGTCCATTGATATTAAGCAGACAGCATGAAACAGCCTCAATTCACCAAGCCTTCCTCCTCCTCCACCCTTGGGACTGAGCAGAGGGTTCTGGAAGCCTCAGCTGCTTGTGGCAGGGCTGCTGCACACCTGTGCTCCATCCTCTGTGCCTTGAAGGACTATCTGGAATGTCTTGGTTTGCTTGTGCTAACATCCATGCTGTGATTTGGGCTAATTCCCTTCCTCGTTTTCTTGTGCCTGTGGAAGTTGTGAGTTGTCTGGGGACATGTCAGGTTGTGTCAGTGCAGTTAGTGCCTGCAGCCCTGGCTCTGCCCTCCTGGGCTGCCTAGGTTGTCAGAGGAATTGTTCACATTAGGGAGATGTTCATGATCATTTTGTGATGTCTTCTTAGTGAAAGCACTTGTGCCCATGTGAACTTTGCCAGGGCTGTGTTTGGCATGAGAAGATGAACCCAGCAATGACCTAGCTGTGGGTGTTTTCTGAAGCCCATCAAGACTTTTTTCTCTTCCAAAGCTGCTCCTGGCTTTGAGTACTTGGGAGTGATTAATACTGCACCAAGAACACCCAGACCTTTCTTCCTCTTGGGGAAGCTAATGCCATCGTGTCTGTGCCAAGAGTGATGCAGCAGGAAAGCTTGGCTCCATCTGAAGAGGAGAGTGGTGCATGGGAAGGCTCAGGGTGGGCAAGTCCTGAGGACAAGTGGCAGTGGCATCAGGAGGTGCCCAGGAGAGGCCTAGCTGTTGGCATTCCTGCAGGCACTCAGCCCTAGGGCCATGGGCAGCCTGGGGAGCCTCAGCCACGTGAGCTCTTGTGTCTGAGGAGGCAGCAAGCATCACTGATCCTGAGGGATCTAAGTGCAGAACTCCTTCCTGGCTGGAGAGGGGAGGAGAGGGGCAGGTGGCATTTCAAATGAGCTTGGGTTCCTTTGTAGGAAAGCTTTCAGTGAGGGAATCTCTGCTGAGTGAGGCAATGTGCTGGCTTGTTGAGGTAGACACAGGAGCCCTCACTGTGCAGCTGAGAACCTGCCCCTTGATCCTCAGCAACAGCAATGGATTCCCTGGGATCACCTGCTAGGAATTCTCTCGACAACAAAACTCTTGTGTTACACAGCTCCTGGCAAATGGACTTTTTGTAAATAATTCACCCAGAAAGGGCAGGGAGAGGCTTGCTTTGTGCTCTTCTGCTCCAGTTATTCACTTGCTTGCTAAGCAAATACACATGGCAGTGCAAGCACCTCTTGGAAGAGTCTCTCTTGATGGGAAGAGCTAAAGCCATTAGTGTTGGCTTGGGAAAGAACACTTTAGGGAGGGAAAGAGGTCTTCTTTCTTCCATAGCTTCACTGAGTGTTGCTGAAGGGACTTTCTTCTCTCTGCTGCTGGATTACAATCAAGCTGGAGCATTAGGATATCAGTGAATGCAGCCTGAAAGCTTCCTGGAGAGCTGAAGCAGGTAACTCCTTTCCTTTCTAAAGAGGCAGTGAGGACAATGTGCTATTCAGTGCAAAAATGCCTCTTGACTGCATTTGTTGCTGTAGCTGGTGGCTGGCACCTCTCACAGGGCTTTGAGAGCAGAAGTGTTTATGACTTTGCAGGTCTGCCATGAAAGAGCTTGCTGTAAAACGACAATTCAAAGAGAGTTAAGGATCTGCTTCATTAGGAGAGATTTCCCTGCCATAATCCTATATATTCCAGCTCTATAGTCAGGGCAGGAATTACCAGGGGGACCACTCTGCCCAAATGCCTGCTGCCTCCTCAGCATCCTCCCTGAGCCTTTCCTCCCTCATAAACATTCCTCACGGGGACTCCACAGATCAGCTTTTTTGTTGCCTGTCATTTATTAGCATAAATGAGCAATAAGAATGCTGCCTTTCTGAAGAGGAGGAGGGAAGGCTGGAGAAGCCTTGGCTTTGGGAAAGGACTTGCTTTTGTTTAAGGGCAGGATGGATAGACTTGATGGAGAAGTGGGGAAGAAGCTGAAGGGGAGCTGGGCTGATGCTGTCTGGGGTTGAACTGGGTCAGAAATGTCTGAGGCAGGGTTGGCTTCAGGAAATGGTCAGGAGCACCCGAAATGTGCAGCATTAATATGCTGAATTGGTCTATTCTCCAACCTCTGCTCTCTGGGTAAATACAGTTCAGGACCTAGAAGGAATTTGGGGCAGGAAATATTAGATGGGCTATAGAAAATCCAGGAAACATTGGAGAACAAATAAATCAGCCTGTGTGGATGACTTGTGCAGAAGAAGGTCTTACCCCAGGCATGTCTGGACTATTAAGCAGGTTGCACATGAGAAAAGAGCAAGCAGAGGCAGGCTTGGGGAGCTGGGCTCTGGGCCATCAGCATGTTGTGTCACCTTGGCTGCTTCCCCTCTTGGTCCCACCAATAATTACAGGCTGACCTCGTGTGTGTGAGAGAGAGATTTACTGGCAGGCTGTCTGGGGAAGATGCACTGCTCCCAGGCCATTGTTCTGGGAACTGTGCCTAGCTTTTGTTTCATTGCTCTGCCCAAGCACCTTGATCAGAGGCTAGGGCTATCAGAAATTAATAAGGTAAACATGTTCACAGTTGGGAACAATCCTTATCTGCATCTTTTTTTGTTTTTTTTTTCTTCCCTCCTCCATTCTGCTCCTTTTGAATCAGATCCAATGTTTAACAGTGGATTTCCTGCCTTTTATAGCTCTCACTCAGAGCTTTCATAATATTTGATCTCTTGCTGCAGTTTGACTCTCCAGGACACAGATATTTCAGCTTTATGGATCTTCAGGGAGGTCTCATTTGCTGACTCTGCCTCAGTCACCTTGGAGAGGAAGTTAGGCTCTTTTTTTCCCTCCCACTGCCCCTGCAACCATCAGCTGTTAATGGTTTATACTGGAGACAGAGAGCCTTCTGCTTGTGATGGGAAGGTGTAGAAGGGCTTCCCATAAGGGACACTTCCTGGGATGTGCTGCCCTCAGTGTCTGGGTGCTTCTGATGGTGGAGCTGCAGTTAGATGTGGATGTTGTTGCATCTGCACATTGCTGCTGCTGCTAACCAGGCCTCTGGCACTGTCCATGGCTTCATTTTGGGCCAGGAGCATAGACCTGGCACTGCAGCTCCTTGTCCTGGTGATGTTCCTCTGAGGAAGTTCTCCTCCTGCTTTAAGCACACAGCAGAACAAACTCATTTCTGTTCCCTCTTTCACACCTAAGTTGGCTCTTGCACTTTGCTAACTGAGATGCTAGGACAAGAGCATCTTGTGCTAAGGCTGCCATGCCCTTTGTGGTTCTGACATACTGGCTTAGTGCTGCTGGACCTGCTTTCATCTGACCCCTTGGAGCTGCCTCATTGCAAGGACATTGCTCTTTTTACTAGTATCCACTGGAATACAGGAGCCTACAGCAGTCAGAGAGTTGATTTCTTCCTAAAGCTTAAGGTTTGGCAGCTTAACTGTAGCACAGAAGCCATTTCTGTGATTGAGGAAGCTATTCCAGGAGGCTAATGGCTAAGGACAAAGCTTTGCTGGTGCTGTTGGAGAGGAGCAGGCAGAGCTTGCTTTGTGTGCACTGCAGGCTCTGAGGTTCAGCTCCTGAGCAGCAGGCACAGCTCTTGGGGAGTGCTGCAGGGAGAGCCCTTCCTCTCTTGCCCTGCTCACTTCTGCCTTAAGAACATGTGTAGGAAAGGAGTGGAAGTGCCATTTCCCTTCCTGGCAAGAGCTCTGCTCCTTCTTGCTGAATGATAAGCTGAGGAGAAATGGGTGAGGGTTTGCTAGGAGGCAATGGAGCAGCTTCCTTGCAGATGTCCTAGACTCTTCCTCATCCATCTACCAAAGTACCTCTCACAAAGACAAATTCCAGAAGAGCCTTTTCCCTTCTTCTGCAGACTCTGCACGCAGAGATTGGGAAGTTTCACTTTTTACACGTCCCAATTTCCAGCAAACCTCTTCAAGCTTCCCTGCCAGATCTTTCAGACACTGTTGTATTGTTTGCTAATGGGATCTACACAATTTCCCAGCAGCTGTCACATGTGGAGGGAATGCCAGCTCTGAGGAAATCGAGATAAGATTGGAAACAAATTCCCAGGAAGGCAGCTAACAAGGCCTGGGAAAGAGAATTGCCATGGAGATCAGTGTAAAAGATGATGAAGGCAGACACAAGTCACTATATAAACATTGCATGCCTCTACCAAGGAGGAAGGGAAACTACTTTCAGCTGGTGGTAGCTGAAGGTTAGAACAAGAAGCTGTTGCAGAGCTGTCAGGGTGATTTTGAAGCAGAGGAGGAGGAGGCTGCTAAACCACCGTGTTGAATCAGTGTCACAGGGAGATGCTCAAGAGAGGAGAGGATTGTGCTGTGCTCTGGAGGAGGCTGAGGATGCTCCCTAGCCTTGCCATGGGATCCTGTGCTGCTGAGGGCACAAAAGGGGACAGGTTTGGGTCTGCTGTTCCAAAATGAGGAGGTGCAGCTGGTTCATATAATGGAGCATGCTTGTTCTGGGTTGTTTGTACTCGAAACTCACTTTTGTCTCTTGTAAAACCCACTTGGAATGTAACTCTACAGTCCAGTCAAAAAACTGCTGAGGCTGATGGAAATTCTGCCTTAAAATGTGTTGTTTGGCCAAATTATACCTTGGGTCTAGGTTTTACTGCAAAAGGGATCTTGGGCTTAAGCTTTGAGTAGGGATCCCTGGGTTAGCCTTAGCTCTGAGGATGCTGCTGGTGCTGGGTGAGGATGCTGAGTGCTGGCAGTGGCAGAGAGCTGGGCCATGCTTCAGGATGCCACTGCACTGGGTGCTCTCTGGGGAGAGGACACAACAAGGCCCTTTTTAAATGAATTTAGAGGAAGTTTGAGGTTGGAGTTCAGGCACCAAGTGGCTTCTGTGGATTTGACTTGAAGCCATTCTGCAGCTTTTCTTCCTTTCTGGGCTTTATGCTAAATTAATATCCAGAGTAAACAAGCAGATGGTTCCACTAAGCTCTTCTCAGCAGCAATTCTACTCTTGCTGTCACCCTAGTGCACTTGGAAGTTCCAAAGTAAACCAGCCTTGACCACGAGAGTTCAAAGTTATGTCTGCTAAAGAGATGGAAAATGTAGTTGCTTTATGTAAATACCCAGAGGTCCAGAAGTGGTTGTCCCAGTTCCATCTTTCTAGACCAGGACAACACTTCTTCATGGTCTTAAGCAAGAGCCAAGAACTCCCAGGGCAGTGAAGGAGTGCAGTCTAGGGAGGCTCTAACTTTGGCCCAAGAGGGATGTTGCCAGCATTCCAGCTTCATGCACACTTCCAAATCATCACCATCAAGAAAACCTTCAGCCTCCTCTGAGTTGCTGAGTGAGGCAAAAGGACAGGCTGCTCCCTGAGCTGGTGCTGCTGCTCTCCTCAATCAGTGTCCTGCTCTGGAGGAGCTCAGGGGTCTGAGCTGCTGAAGAGGCACTGGCACCCAGGGACCATTCATCACTTGATCAGTTCAGACTTTTGCCTGGAGGCAGCAGCCAGCAGACCTGGCTTCTACCTTTCTCTGGGAGCTTCACCACCTCACCTCCTTCCACAGCCCATCAGTTCCCTTCATCTTGAGCAGGGAGGCACAAGTGCTGTGCCTGGGAGGATGTATTTCAGCACTGGCTTGTGTTTGTGCCATGGTTTCTTGTCAGCATCAAGTTGTCATCTTCTGTGGAGGCTCTGCTAGCATTCCCATCCCACAGTGCTGGGTGGGGAGCCAGAAAAGCAGCCCTTGCTTCAGGGAATTCAACAGCTGCTGGTCCCTTTCTTCCTGAGGCTGCTTTGTGGCCTGTGCTGGTTTCTCCAGCCATGGCTGCTGGGATTTCAGCATGTCCTCATGGAATTGTCACTCATCTAAGCTTCACTTTCCCAATCTGGTCTTCTTCTAGGTTGTGTGATATCTTTTTGCTAAGCTGTGTGGAAACTACAAAAAACAGATGAAAAAGGAGATGGAGGTGATGCTTAGAGGTGGCACCTGGGCTGGTTTGGTGACAGCCACTGATAACCTGGCTGTTCTAGTGCCTGAGAGATGGATTCATGGCCAACATCCTGAAGCTGGTGGCAAACCTTATAGGTATCTTGTGGGGCTTCAGAGAGGTCACTGTCTCCTTTCCACCTCTTTTCTAAAGATGCTTTTTCTTGGAGAGCCTGAAAGGTTATCAGAGCAGGCTTGGCTATGTCCCTTTTTTTCTTCTTGAATGCCTAACTAATGCTTGACAAGAGCAGAGCTGCAGGTAGAACATGCTGTAAACATTGCCAGGCTATAAAGGAGGAAATAGGACAGTCATGAACTTCTGTGCCTGGTCCAGAAGTGACTGAGCTTCAGTCTAGATTCCAATTGTCACTTAGCATCTTGCATTATTAATGTGACACTGTACACTCAGGCAGTGGAAGGCACTATCAGCTCAGAGGCTTTGGTGTGATTCAAAACAAAGGGGAAGTGACCTGATTGTGCAGGAAGTAACTTCTGGGGCTGGTGAGCTGGAAAAGTGGGAGGCTGGAATGCAAACTATCTTCCAACTTCATGGTCTCAAGTCTCTCATGCCTATCTGTCAGTAAACAGTAGGGGATTGTTCAGTCTGGAGAAGAGAAGGCTCCAAGGAGACCTTCCTGTGGCCTTCCAGCATCTGCAGGGGCTCCAAGAGAGCTGGGGAAGGACTTGTTAGGATGTCAGGTAGGGATAGGACTAGGGGGAATGGATCCAAACTAGAGGAACGGAGATTTAGGTTGGCTGTTAGGCAGAAGTTGTTGCCCAGGAGGGTGCTGAGCCACTGTGCCAGGTTGCCCAGAGAGGTGGTGGCAACCCCAGCCCTGGCAGTGTTGCAGGCCAGGCTGGCTGGGGCTGGGAGAAAGGTGCTCTAGTGGCAGCTGTCCCTGCCCAGGGCAGGGGGATGGAACTAGAGGAGCTGGAAGGTTCCTTCCAACCCTGACAATTCTAGGATTCTAAGTTTAAAGGAACTTAAAGGCATTGTTAGGCTGAGAAAGAGGTGAGTGGATCTGTGGATGCAGAGATGGGCAAGGTTCTTTATCGAGTAATAAAGAGTCTCTTGTTATCAATGCATCTAACTGCTTGCATGGAGCAGAAAACCCAATCTCTGCAGCACTGATAGTGAGGAAGGAAAGGGTTTAGAGGAGATTTTAATAAAGCTGTAGCAGATTTCTTTGGGGGATTTGCAGTGCAGCATTAGGAAGCTTCAATTGCATTAGCTTCTCTTCTGTTGTGTTGAATTAGTGTTTGTTTTCTCCTGAATAGAATAAATATAATCATGTTTGGTACCTTGGTTTTTTTTTCTTGGTGTGACTGGAGCCAAGTGCAATTTGAGTAGGAACAGTGTTGGAGGAAGTGCTGTGCTCTAGTAAAGCATCCTCAGTGCAGCAGTGTGCTCCTTCTCCAGCCCTGACCCTCACAGCAAGCCTTGCTTTCCTGAGCCACAAAGAAACACATTCCTTCTGTCAGCTGCCTTCCTTCAGTCAATCTGCAGTGCTAGGAGGTTGCCTGAAGAGCCTTTTCACTTTGCAAGGAGCCTTTCTCTTCCTATTGCCACAAGTCCCCAAGATGTGCCCTGTGGCAGGACCATTGCAGCCACTTCTCCAGGAGGAATGGCTTTACTTGCTGAATAGTTTTGGATGGTCACCCACCTCTGGAGGGGAAAGAGAGGGAATTCTTCTTGCCTGTGGGATGTGGCTCTCCCAGCCCTGCTGTGCAGAAGCAAGCTTGGCTGGATGGACTCAGTGATCCTTGTGGGTCCAGTGCAGCTCAGGGCATGCTGTGATTCCAAACCTGCATTCTGGACTTGATCCCTTGGTTCAGTCTGTGGCACAGCAGAGAAATCCTCCTCTCCTGCAGCCTGTGGCACCAGCTGTGCTGCTTCTGGAAGATGTTAGTGTTCTCCAGCCATCTTCAGCTTGGAAGTTGAAAGCTGCTGTGTGAGCTCAGGAACACTTTGCAGCTGATGTGACTTGAGCTGCATTCCAGTGAGGACTCAGCCTCTGTTCCTGGCCCAGTGGAGTGCTTCCCAATCCCAGCTCCGTGCTGCTCATTGCCTGTCAAGTTAGGTCTTCAGGTTGAAGAGGATTTTACTCTAAGATCTAAATTCTCTTAAGTTCTTGGAAGTGAAAAAATCTCGTAATGCCTTGAAAGAAAAGTCTTTGCCTACCCCATGAGCTCATTGCCTTTCCATCTCCCGTGCATGTGTGTGTGGAATACCTGTTGGGATACACTGAAGGTAAGGAACTAATTCTCTCTAGTGGATGGATATGTGCCTCAACTGCCCAATTTCATAGCAGTTGCTCAGAGACCATTTCACCTGTTGAGTTGCTGTGTGGCAACAGCTTCACGAATGCCTGTGGACTGATGAATAGCTTATTAAAGTGACTGTAATTAATCCAGCATAGAGAATTCACACTAATGAGGGACTGAACTGGTTGTGAAACCTAAATGAGCTTGTCAGATCCCCTGGACAGTGTGAACTAGCTTGGCTTGGTCTCCAGTGGAAGCTCCATTGAGGTGGAAGCTGATCCCTCACTGCACTTCCCAAGCATCATCTCCAGTGCTTCTGGAACAGGTTTAAGATGCAGGTGTGTTCTCCCCATCCCTCCAGCTGTTAGGGAGGAACAATAACGTAGAGATCTAATTATTCCTTTTCCCTCTAAAAGTCCATTATGATAGGATGTCTCCTGTGACCAGAAAAGGAGGTCTGGAGGTGCTTAAGCATACTTTGTTGAAGAGAGTAGACATGCTCAGAGAAGATGTTCAGAATTAATGGTACAGCTCTCCTGATAATTGGAGGAGAGGTTTGGATGAAGAGTTAAAAATACAGGTGAAGTGAATAATCACAGAGAGAGAGCTGAAGAGCTGCTGCAGTGTGTCCCTTAGTTGTGCTGAGAGGGAAATCAAGCTCTCCATAGCCAGGATGCTTCAGGGTAAGAAAGGCTGGGAGGAAATGGAAGTGTCTGTCAAGGCTGGGTAGGTCTGGCCTTGGGCTGGGGACACTTCTCTACCCTGAAGGAGTTTTGGTTAAACGAAGCATCTACAGCCCCAAATTTAAGCAGTTTGTGGATGGGTTTTTTTCCTCCTCTTGTTCTCTGGAGTCTCCAGGAGTGCACACTCTGCTCTTGACTGGGACTGTCAGGTAGTGTTAAGCTTGCTGTGAGTGCTTTACCTTGCCATGGAAGTGCTGCTGAAACCTCCCCAGCACCTCCTTGCACACAGCCACTTGAGCTCAAGTGAGGTCTCATTCTGGCTTAGTCTTAAAACACAACCAGGAGCTGCAATACCAGATAGCATCACCCGAAGGGTTACTCTTGGGAGGCTCCAGGAGGACCCAGAGCCTGTCACAGGCTGGCTGATGTTATGGAGCATCTCTAGATAACAGACATGGAAAGAGAGAGGAAAGGAAGAGTTGCTTTGTCCTCTGCTGCTGGGAAGTGAGAAGCTTGGTGCATGGTGTTGTAGGAGCCTAGAGCCAAGAGATCTTGAGTCCTTCAAAGGTAAATTCCACCTGAGCAGCTCAGCAGTGCTGCAGATCTCTTCCAAGAGACATGCCCATAAGGAATTGAGGATGCTTTGGCTCCCCAAAGCTGGAGTGCAGCCTGGTTCTGTACCTTCAGGTGACACACTTGTAGAGGAGCTCTTGCCTTCAGCTGGGAGCTCGGAGTCCTCACTCTCCCTCCATCCCTTTGTGTAGCATCCATACAATGGATTGCTCATCCCTATTTGGGTTCTCCAGGAAGAGCTGCTGTCAAACTCATGCTAATCAAACATCAAGGTGGTTAAAATTGGATCTTCTGTCTGCAAATATCTCTTTCCACTCTCCTGGTGCTTCCAGCTCCCTTTCTGACATGTTATTGATTTTTCTTTCCTTTCTCTCCACGTGGAACTAAATTAGAGGAGGAATTGGGATTGTAAATAGATAATGGTGCATGAATGCAGATTAATCAGTGCCATCCCTGTACAGTAATACTAATTGTGCCAAGGGAGGAATGGCTGAGTGAGTGGTATAAATATTTAATGCTAGAATCCAGGGTGCAATACCAGAGCAAGAAAAGAAATAAAGCAAATAATTTAGTTGAGAAAACCACACTTCAGTGCTCTTGCTCAAAAGAGGACTGTTGATGCCATTAACCTTTCTCTATTGCATAATAAAGGCATTGGAGGAGCTGCATTTAAGGCAGTTTCACTCAAGAAAACAAAAAGTCTTAATGCTCTGGTTAAAAACAACACTGGAGAGCATTTGGGATCAATTCAGTTGCTGAAGAGATGCTTTTCTCCCAGGCCAGCTAAACGTGCAGAGAACATTCAGGGTGGAGGGGAAGAACAAATGGGGAGGTTTGGTATCATGGGGGGGGGGGGGGGGGGTTGGTTTTCCTGGAAGTTAAGATGCTCAGGAAGGTGAATAAGCCTAGTAGCTGGTGTGCAGCAGGAGGAAAGCTTCTCAGAGTGCTCCTGGTGAATCTGCTTGGGGCCAAGGAGAAGCTCCTGGGGCTCTTGAGCTCTGTTAAAGCTTGCAGGCATGTGGAGTCTTTGTCTTGTGTGTGTGCTGAGCCTCTCCTAACAGTGTCCTCTTGGCCAAGATGAGAGAGGAACCAGCTGGGACTCACATCCTGAGGGATGTAAATACATTGGGAGAGGCTCAGTCATGGGCCAGGGAGAGATGGGACAGACATTCCTGACCTCAGCATCCTCTCTGCTCACCTCCAGCCTCAAAAACACAGCTGTGGAAGTGAAGAGCTGGGGTGGAAGTGAAATGCTGGGGTGGAAGTGAAGAGCTGGGGTGGAAGTGAAGAGCTGGGGTGGAAGTGAAGAGCTGGGGTGGAAGGGAAGAGCTGGGGTGGAAGCTCAGTTCATCTCTTCCTCCAAGTGACTCCAGGATTAACAAGATGCTTGATGTCAGATGGGTCCTGAATTCCCATCAGGGAGTAATGATTATTGATTTTGACTTAAAAAAAAAACCCCTTCTTCCTTAGTCATTCCAAAGCCTTAGATTTCAGCTAACAGGTTGCCACGTTTAGGAAGCTGAATATTTAATCAAGTGATTCATATCTCCTGCTGGTGGCAGAAAGAAAGGAGAGGAGGGGAGGGAAATGGACACACAGAGGCTGGAGAAGGTTTCCAAATTGCTAATAGACTTATTTTAACAAAAAAAAAAAAGAGAGAAAGAAAAGTCTGGAATGCTTGAAACAATCCAGTGGCAGAGGTCCAGGCTATTAGAGCTTTGATTTCCATGAGTCACTGGATTCTCAGGAATTCAATCCTTGCTTTGGGCTGATGGGAGGTGCTGAGAATGCTGTGGTCCAGAAGTGTGTTGGGCTGAGGGAAGGAGCTGCAGCCTCTGCTCATCAGCTCTGGATGAAGCTCCTCCTTCTTGCCAGTGACAGCAAGGCTGTTCTGAAGGGAACTGCTGGCACTTGGAGCTCTGCAGGCGTGGTGTGCTCTGGCTCTCAGCATCCTCTCTCTCTCCCAAGAGCTTGTTGGAGCCTTGCTGCTTTGTCTGGGGTTGCTGTGGCTCTGCCCACAATTAGCCACTGCTAACTGGGGCTAGCTCAGTGGGAGCTCCTTGCAGGAGGTTTTTTTGGGGGGTGTTACTCTGCTTTTGGTGGTTGCTGTGGTGTCTTCCCTGCTGAGCATCCTTCCCACTTGGTTTGGGATTCATCCCCAGCAGCCAGGGCATTTGCATTCAGAGGCCATGCAGCTGCTTCAGTTCAACTCTGGGTAGCTGTAATTAAATATTCCATTATCAATTAACCATTAATGCTTCCTAATGCTTATTCTAAACCTGGGGGAGCCTTCTGGGGGGAAGCTAGTAGCTAGCTGGAGGTGGACATGAGGTTTTCCATCCAATGGGAAATTCTTATCCATCGTGGGATTTCTTATCCATCACAACATCCCTGCCCATCCAGACTGGTGCTGGCTGTTTGGGTGGGAAGGAGAAGCTCCTTCATCCTGCTCTTGGCCAGCTGCAGCCTCAGCTTGTGTTCCTTCAGTGCACAAAGCTGAGCTGGGTGCCAGTGAGCAGCAGGAGCTGGGATCTAAAGGAGCTCCAGGTACCAGAACCTGAAACTGAGCTTAGCAACCAGCTGCTTAGCTTCAGAGGTAAAAGGGATGGGAGGAAAAGAGGAATCTGTTGGACTAGAGCCTAGGGAACACAATGTTTCTATGTGCTGAGAGGGTGAGCAGAGGTGTGTGTGGAAATGAGGAGCTGCTGGTGACCTCTGGGCTGATTTAGCTCTTTCAAAAAGCTCTCAGTGTCCCAAGCAAATGAGCTATGGTACTGGTGACAATTCCTTGCAGGAAATCCAGGGAACCATTTTCCTTCACCCTAAATCTTCTGTATTTCTTGGTAAGAGTGCAAAGTGTTTGCAGAGCACAGGTCAAGATGGATTATTTTCCTCTCTTCCTCCTTGTGCCTTCAGGAATTATTGATGCTGTTGTGAAGGTAGCAAGAAGTGCAATCCATTAATGTTTCTAATGGTTTTACCAAGGGTTAATTCACTCAGCTGCTAGGATCTGAGCACTTCCATGTGTGGAGGAGGCTTGGAAGGATCTGGGTACCTAAACCACAGTGTTTGTGTAAGTAGATTCCCCACTCTAGTCCTCCAAAGGATATGTGTATTAAAACCCCCAAAACTGGAGAAGAAAGCAAACCTCTGCCTCATTCAGGGAGGTTCACTTGATTGTTCTCTCATTTTTCTGTCAGGCAATTGAATTCTTCAGCTCTCCACAGCTATGAAAGTCAAATTTGGGCTCTGCATACCTCCAGCTTATTTATGACAACTTTTGGCTGTTGCTTTAGAATGAATAATAAAATAGCCTTTGGGGGTAAGAATATTCCCTTTAAACAAGTTGTCATAACAGCCAGCCCCAGGAACTCACTCACAATTAGCTTTAGGCATCCCCAGGTTTGATCACAACCCCCAAAAAAGTGTGTGTTTGCACTCAAGTTATTTGAAAGAGTTTCAAAGGAGAACAGCTCAGCTGTCTCAGTTATCCCAGGAGGGCAGACAGCCACACAATCCATTTCACACAATCACTAAGGTTGGAAGAGAACTCCAAGCTCATCCTGTCCAAGCATCCCTAGCACTGCCATGCCACTAAGCCATGGCCCTGAGGAGAGCAGCTAGATGTTTCCTCAACCCCTGCAGGGATGGTGACTCCAGCAGCTCCCTGGGCAGCCTGGGCCAAGACTGAACAACCCTTGCAGGGAAGAAATTCCTCCTGACATCCAATCTAAACCTCCCCTGCTGCAACTTGAGGCCGTAAACAGAACACCTTACATCTCCAAAGGGGCTGCAGAATGGAGATGGAAATAGACAGTGAAGAAATGATCAGGAACAAGCTCCCAGGAATGTTGCAGTGGAAAGAGTCTTTCCAGTCATGCTCCAGCTGATACTAGGAGGTTTGAAGTCTGTACTGTAGGTGGCAGAGATGCTTTAGCAATGCAGCAGGCTCCTTCCAGTCCCTAAAGGGAACTTCTAAGAAGGCTGCAGAGGGCCTGTTTGCAAAGGCCTGGAGGGAAAGGACAAGGGGCAATGGTTTGAAATTGGAGAGGAGTAGATTTAAACTGGACATTAGAAAGAAGTTGCTCCCCACGAGGGTGGTGGAACACTGGCCCAGGTTGCCCAGGGAGGTGGTTGAGTTCCCATCCCTGGAGGCATTGCAGGTGAGGCTTGCCAGGGCTCTGGGCAAGCTGCTCTAGTTGGGGATGTCCCTGCCCACTGCAGGGGGGTTGGACTAGATGAGCTCCAGAGCTCCCTTCCAACCCAAACCAGTCTGGGATTCTATTCCTCCCTGCTCAGCCCTCAGCCAGGGGAGCAGCATTGCACTGCAGCTCAGCTACACTAACAAACAGGCTGCCAGCTCCCAGCCCTGCTCCTGCTCTTTGCCTTCAGAGAGCAGCTCAGCTCATCTTTGCAGGGGTTAGTTGAGTGGAGGACTTGTAAACTATTTTCTGCTCCATCAGGAATGTGTAGTAATCACATCTGGAAGAGCATCCTGAAGGGAACAGATTGCCAGGCTCCTCTTGCCTTCATCTAGGTAAAGCATTGGTAATGGAATGCCAATAATTGACAGTTCAGGATTAAAACCATTCAACTAGGCTTTCATTAACAGGAATAGGAGTCCAGAATAGCTTTTGTCATGGTAAAGTTCTCCTTAGCATGGTTAATGGCTTCATGTTGTCCCAGGGGAGGTTTAGATTGGATAGAAGGAGGAATTTCTTCCCTGCAAGAGTTGTTCATTCTTGTCCCAGGCTGCCCAGGGAGCTGCTGGAGTCACCATCCCTGCAGGGGTTGAGGAAACATCTGGATGCTCTCCTTAGGGCCATGGGTTAGTGGTATGGGAGTGCTAGGGATGCTTGGACTGGATGAGCTTAGAGGTCTCTTCCAACCTTAGTGATTGTGTAATGTCATCATTACCTAGCTCAGTTCAGAGTGCTCTGGCTTGGGTAAACACTGGTCTGGGCTAAAATTTGGCATGTGACAGCTCAGCTAAGAGTTATGATCTGGAGTTTAATAAAGCAAACAGCACAATACTTGGGGAAAAAAGGTCTAAAGAGGTATGAAGGGAGTGTTTGCTGCAGGACTACTAATGGGCTGTGAAGCTTTTCACCTCCTGTCTGATGGCTGTAATCTTCTCCAGGTTGGAATAGATCATAAATCATTGCTGCTTGCTGCCAGTAAAAGGAGATTCTTCTTGCAATCCTTTGTCTTCTTCAGTTCAAATAAACATACTTCTTGCATGTATTTAGGGTTGGGTTTTTTTGAGCAGGGTTAACCAAATATGAAGACAGGAACTGAATAAGAGTCGAGCTCAGCTTGGACACCTTAGGTGTAGTATGTCCCCTGAGATGGTTTGATGTCATTTTTCTGTGACACCAATAAGATAGAGGACAGAGCTCTGAGGCTCTGCTACTCTAGGGAAACATGGAGAGCTCCTCTAGGTCAGAGATGTTCTACACCTTCCACCTGTTCTTCCCAGTGCAGGAGAAGACTGGAGCCTGCAGGCTGTCCAGCTGGACCTGCTTCATTGGTCTGGTGCCACAGACATTGAGTAACCTGCTCAGCTCCCTTCTCCTTTACCAGAGGAGGATGGAGACCCCTGGCACTACAAAAGTGTGACCATCAGATGGGAAGCAAAGGAAGCCATGAGGTGTACAAGGTGCTTCCCAGAGTCAGTAAGGTTGGAAGAGACCTCTAAGCTCACCAAGTCCAAACCATTCTGCTATCACTAACATGCCACACATCCTTCTTGTTCAGGATTACCTGTGTTTCATGGAGGAGGATTACCTGGAAGGACAGGTATTTGGGGTGGAATTCACCACTGTAGTAACCTTTGGCTCTTACTGCTTGGTTTCTTGCAGGTTTACTGGAATGAATTTGCCTGCTCCAGTTATCAGCAGTAAGAATTGGCTGAGGCTTCACTTCACCTCAGATGGCAACCACAGGCAGAAGGGCTTCAGTGCCCAGTACCAAGGTAAGTGCTTCCTGCCTGGGCACAGGATGGCTTCTGCCAAGCTGGCCTTTCCCTAGGATCTACAGCTAACTTCATGCATGGTCCTTCTGCATCCAGATGGCTATCCAGGCATTATCATGTGGAGAGCAGTTGTTGGGAGTACAAACACTTGAGAGCCGCAGGCAAATTCATCTCCTCTCTAGGCTTTGTGGATGCTCCTGAGCCTGCAGGTGCTGTGTGGGCTCTGGTGACACAGATGGAGTGTCACCAGCTGAAGGGAAGCCTAGAGTCCTGCTCTGCTCAGTCTGCTTTGAAGGAGGTGTGACCTCTTCTGGCCATGCCTAGACTTCAGGATTAAGATCTTAAGATGCTGTTGAGGGAGAGGAAATGCTTTGGGTCACGAGTCAAGCAGAGAAAAGATCCTGTTGTGTTCTGAGGTTTGTAGGTGATTGTGGTCCAGTGCATCCCATGATTTGGGATCCAATGGTGACCAAAGCAGGTAGGTTTGGGTGGATTCCTTATACCTGTGCTCACCATTTTCTCCAGAGACCTCCTCTGGAGGACTTTGTGGGTGCAGTGCTTCAGGTGGAAGGGAAGGAGCAGGAATGGCAGCCAGTTCCTCAGAGGTCTGAGGCAGTGCAGTTCAGCTTTCCTCTAAGAGAAGAAACAGGACTTTGAGGAGAAGTTCCCCCAGCCCTGGGCCTGCAGGAACAAAGTGCAAGGAGAGACCTTGCCTTGGTTCCATCTGCAAACTGCTCCTTAGCAATGTTGTCATGGCCTCAGCTTTGTGATTCACCATGCTTAGTTAACTTCCCTTGCCTTCCTTTAACAGAGAAATTACTTTAAATTGCAAGAAAAAAAAGCCTTTGTTTTTTCTGTCTGTGTAACCCAAATGCTTGCATGCAGCTGAGAGCTTTTGATGTGACATTTGCCTTTGCTGTCAGGACTGCTGCTTTCTATTAAAACACCTGTCTGAATCATCCCTTTTGTGGGTCTTAAATAACAAAGTAGAGATGAATGTTACAATTTCCACTGATTAGATAAATGCCAGGGGGTTCTCATCTAGCACACTCCTCAGCAACTGCTTTCTTGGGGAGGATGAACTGTGCTTTGGTGTGAAAGATGAGATGCTCTTGGGGTGGCATTGAAGCAGAGGGACCTCACCTGGAGCTTTTGAGGTGCCTTCTGTCTGGTAGGAGAGTTTCCAGTATTTAAAACAAGATATAAACCAAGAAAGAAAGAAAAAAACCCAACCCTTCAGGATAAAGATTCTTGCAGTCGATGGAATCTGTGTCTGTAGAATATTCAAGATGTCAGTGCAACCCCCCCCAAAAAAAATCACTGTAACCTTTTCCAGAGGAACAGGATCCTGCTGGAACTTGAATATTCTAGTGGGGATAAATAAATAAGCAGGTACAAAATGGGCTCTGTAATGCCACAGAAAGCAGAGCAGCTACAAGGTGTTTTTCTCAACAGTGGAGATCTAAGCAGACCCCAGCATTGTCCAAGAGGAGGAAGGGTCAGGATGAACCCAACTTGTCTGTTTTCTGGAGACATGGGCATGCCTCATTTATTAGCATTTGGGATGCTCTGGGGCAGTGGCTGTGCCTTTGCTGATCAGCTAGGAGCAAGTCATTTCCCTTCCAGCTTGTTGAACATTGATTACCTAGCTTCTAGCTTTCTGTGTGCTCCATTTCAGCTCTTTCTAATCCATGCCCTACTTTGGAAACCCCTTTATGAGTGCAAAAGTAAGGTTTTGGATCTCATCAGCCTGGCTGCAGGTTTCCTTTAGGTTGAATGCAGTCAATTCATTGCCTTTCAGGCTGAGTTAAAATTTCTTTTTCCTTTTTATGTGAGATGAATCTTGTAAATACTTTTCCCCACACACACACATTCTGTGAAAGCAAATAAAAGGGACTGGAGAGAAATGGGTGCATTTGATCTTTTCCTCCCTCCCATTCCTTCTGCTTTCCTTCCCAAAGGTGGGGAGGAAATAAGCTGGAAGTGTCTTGCTGGGGACAAGTGACATTGCAGGGGCTAGGAGCCAGGTCTCCTGTGTCTCAGCATGGTGATGAGGGGATGAAGAAGCTGCTGGATGTAGAATGTTACTAAACACACCTAAATAATTCTCTAGCTGAGCTAGTCCAATCTCTCCATGTATTTTATTACACGCATTGGATCCCAAATTGCTTTCTAGCTGATTGTTACCAACAGGTAATTGCATCTTTTATTGATCTCCTCACCCCATTTCCCTTCCCCATCTGTCTTCCACCCTGAGGCACAGGGAGAGGGATGGGGTGAGTTTCACAGCCCAGAGCAGCAGAGCTGTCAGCCTGAGTGTGGATGCCTGGAGCCCACACTGCACCCCAGCAGTAGCTCTGGAGGGGATGATGGATCTAGAGGGACCTAGGCTTCTGCTGCTCATCACCTTGGAGCACTCCTTTGGGCTCAGAGGGCTTACAGCTTGTGCTCTGCATCCTGTGGAGAGTCTCCTGAGACAGGAGAATCTGGTGCTTGCTCCAGGCTCTCATTCCTAAATTGCTTAGGTCATGGAGATGTAAAGTGAGGAGCTCCAACATGCTTGTGTTTGAGGGTGTTTCTCTTCAGCTTGAGCAAGAATCCTTGTTAGTGATGTGCTGTCGTGTCCCAGATGATCCCAAAGCACTCCAGCAGGAGGGAGAGAGCTGCAGGGCAAGCCTTTCTCTAACAGCAATCCCCCAGCAAGGGCAACTGAGCCTCAGCAAACAGATTGCTTGCTGAAATGCTGTTTTCCAAATGGAACAGAAAGACATGGCTCCTGAAATTCTCATCTGGAGCAGCATGAACTGGTTTAGAAGGAGCACCTCAGACTTGCCTGCTTGCTGGAAAGGCTTTGGCATGTCAGCTTTCAGGTTTGACAGGACACTGAGTATGCCATTAGATTTATCAGATGTGTGTGAAGAGCAAAAGCCTCCAGAAACCAGAGGAATTCTGTCCACCCAATCACCCTGATCCAGTCCTTTTGTAGCACTGTTCCCTACTCAGCTTTATCAACAAACCAGATTGCTCTAGAGCAGATTGTTGAGGGCCTGGAGAGCAGGAGAATTGTTCTTCTTCAGCTCTCCTGTATCCTGGTTTGGGCTAATCTAAATGGAGTCATTTGTAAAGCTTGACTTTCATCATGATGTCTCCATGTCAGCAAGCAAATGAAGGATTAAGAGGAGAGCACGCAGTGATCTCTCTTCATCAGTTCCTGCTGCAAGGGACATGATGCAATTAGGGGAGCCTCCACTTGCTGGCTAATGCACTTTAGTCCCTGCATGTTGGGATTGGTCCTTGGTAATGAATGTCTGCTTTCTTCTGCTTGTTTTCATTACTGTGGGGTGCTTTGGAGCTAGGCTTTCCATTAGTCACCAATTTGGAGTGGGGCTGGCTGCTGGGAGGCAGGACTAGGGATGAACCTTTATTTAGTGCATCCTCTTTAAGCACTTGCAGTTCTGTGCAAGACCCAGGTGTGTGAAGCCATGGACAAGCTTGAGGAGGGGAGATGGATGTTAGGCAGAAGTTGTTGCCCAGGAGGGTGCTGAGCCACTGTGCCAGGTTGCCCAGAGAGGTGGTGGCAGTCCCAGCCCTGGCAGTGTTGGGGCTGGGAGCAAGCTGCTCTAGTGCCAGGTGTCCCTGCCCATGGCAGGGGGATGGAACTAGAGGAGCTGGAAGGTCCCTTCCAACCCTGACAATTCTAGGACTCTAACTCTTTGTCCTCCTTGCCTTCTGCTGGGCTTTGGGGTGTTGAGCAGCACTGCAGAAGGGCAGGTTACAGTATCCCAGTATCCCAGTATCTTAGGGGTTGGAAGGGCCCTAGAAAGCTCATCTAGTGCAACCCCCCTGCCAGAGCAGGATCACCTAGACCAGTTCACACAGCAATGTGTCCAGGCAGCTCTGCAATGGCTCCAGACAAGGAGACTCCACAGCCTCCTGGGCAGCCTGGGCCAGTGCTCTGGCACCTGCACTGCAAACAAGTTCCTCCTCATGTTAATACTAAACCTCCTGTGCTCCAACTTGCTCCCATTCCCTCTTGTCCTCCCATTGGATGCCATGGAGCAGAGCCTGGCTCTCTCCTCCTCACACTCACCCTTCACATATAAATATGTTGCTGTAGTTCAGCAGGCAGCATGCCCTGATGAGCAAGCAGTGCTGATCTTGCCAGGGATGCAGTGTCCTGTCAGAGGTGTCAGCATCAATACCCTGATGTGTTCCCTGGGCAGGGCACATGCTGGTGGCTGGGAAGCTTTCCTTCTCCTCTGAGGCTACAGACTTTCCTCCCCATGCAGACATCAGCAGACCTGTGCTCTTCTGTGTGTGACTAAGGGAGAAATTCACTGGTAATTGTGTAAAGGAACTTGCAAGGGAAGTTGTGGAGAATATCAAGATGGAAATGATTTTTATCAAGCTGAGGATGCCCCAGAGCACTTCACAGAGCAATGAATTCGAGACTGCAGAGTCAGGAGCCATGGAACATCCTGCAGGAGCTCCAGCCTTGCCCTAGATACTTGGGCTTGCCTGTGTTTTATGGACTGGGAGGGAATGGAGTGGCTGTGCCTGCTTGGAAAGGGCCAGAGAATCATGAACTGCAGCATTATGGAAGGCTGAGCAGAACAGGCTCTCTCCTGCAGTGCAGCATCAAGCAGAGCCTGGGCACCCTCAGTCCTGGGGCTGAGCTCTGCTAGGTGGGCATGGAAGCCTCCCTGGGCATCACTGGCAGCTGCTGCCCAGGAGCAGGACAGCACAGGCTGCCTGTGACCCTTCCCTGGAAGTGTTCAGAAGAGATGGAGATGTGGGACTTAAGGATGTGGTTTAGTGGGGACCTGGCAGTGTTGGGTTAATGGTTGCTGATCTTAGAGGTCTTTTCCAGCCCTCATGCTCCTCTGGCTCTGTTTTGCTGCCCTGAGCCAGGGCACAGCCCCAGGGGCTGCTGAGAGCCCCTGCCAGGTGCCCAGGGATCCCGTGGCCTTTTGTCATTCCTCATTTGCTGTGAATCTCTCACTCTTCCAGCTGAGGCAGGAAGAGCTTCCAGACTTGCCCAGAGGTTTTAGCTTCTTTAGCCTCATGTCCTTTCTTCAGTCCCTTGTTAAAAAGCTTGAGGACAAGGTCACAAATCCCCCAGAGTCACACTGTGACCTGGAGGAAGCTGTGACCCTTTGGGCCATTCTGAGCCTTGCTGCTTGTCTCCTTCTGCATTTGCAGGTGGATTCAAGGCAAAAAGAAACAAGTGTGTGTGTTAGATTTGCTTTGAAAGTGGCACACAGTTAATTATTTTTCCCTTCTTAAACAAAAAAAACAACCAACAAAGTCCCCAAGAGATTAAAGATACTAATGCTAGCAAGAAAGACATCAACAACACAAGCTTTGCTTCCTGAGTTGAAGCTCAGTTTGAAGTTCTAACTGCTTATTTAAAGAGAAAGCCAAAAAGCTTGTAACTAAAGGAGGAACAAAAAGCACCAAGCTAGCAGCTAGCTGAGAAAAAACACTACCTTAGGTAAGCTTCAAGGAACCTGCTTGACATCTCCCTGTCTGAAGCTCCTGCAAACAGATGTTAGAAACAGATTGGGGTTTGATTTGTTGGGTTTTGTTTTTTTTAAGTCAAAAAAAAAGGATGATTAAACAAACCTTGTTAGTTCTATCAGTAATTTTTCTTGACAACTTTGTCTTGGAAATGTGCTAATTTAGGGATGAAAGGATGAGGAGATAAAGAGTGAGCAAGGAGCAGTTTGCAGTAGGAGCTGGGCTGGTTCTCTCCACAGATAAGGACTGGCTCATCAGGAAAAGGATTCTCTCAAGTGATTTGGGCACTGGCCTAGGCTGCTCAGGGAGGTGCTTGAGTCTCCATCCCTGCATGTGTTTAGCTGTGGTGTTGGGGATTATGGTTTAGGGCTGAGCTTTGCAGAGTAGGGTTAATGGTTGGACTTGAGGGTCCAAGAAGACTTCCTCGAGAAGACTCAAGGATCTTCTCCAACCTGAATGATTCTAGGGTTCTTTTTTCTGCTGGGAAGCTGTTCTGTAACCACAGGAGATTCCAATATGCTAGGAGAAGTTCTGCTGGGTGTTCCCCTGAAGGATCTGTGGCTATGCTGCAGGAAGCTGCTGCCTGTATCCCGATGCTTTTATGCCTTGTGTAGAGAGAAGCTCAGCAGCAAAAAACCCAATAGCTGGGCAATCTTCACCTTGTGAGGAAGGAGGAGACTCTCCTGGAGGTGGATGGAGAGAAATCTTGCTGCTGCCTTCATGTTTTCCTCCTGTCCTGGCTGAGGTTGAGAGCAGGATAAGGCATGGTCCCCACAGGAGCTGTGGCACCAGGCAGCTTTGGAATGGATGTGCCTGGGGCTCTGTAGATCTAGCCTTCTCCTTCCCAGCACTACACTTTTAATATGGTCCCTTTTTCCTGCCTTTTGGAATCTCCTCTTTATGCAGATAAAATTAGAGATGTTAGGCCCTGGTGCTGTATTCCCCAAGCAGCAGAGGATGGTTTTCCTCTGTAATGTATTGATGGAATAACTGCCTCAGGAAAACTGGGTGAAGCTAACCCAGAGTTTTACTCTCAGGATCCCTGCAGCTTCTCTTTTGCCTGTTTGCCATTTTTAAGCTGTTGAGCCCTACAGCATGGTGACTGAGGGGTGGGATGTGGGGGGCTTTGTGCCCCTTCTTTGTATCCAAACACCAGCCTACAGCTAACATGTTGGTTGAAGAGGGATGGGGTCAGAGTATCCTGCAGGGTGGGTGATGGACTTTGTCTTGTAAAATAATCCCTAATGCTTAGCTAACTCTTCTTCTTGTCCTTGCTTTCTTTTGCATCTCTGTAGTCAAAAAGCAAATGGAGCTGAAGTCCAGAGGAGTGAAGCTAATGCCCAGCAAGGACAACAACCAGAAGACATCAGTGTGTAAGTGTTTTGGCTCCTCCTTTCATTCTGTCTTTTGAACAATGATCTCCTTGGACATTTCATTTGGGCTTTTTCTCTAAAACTTTGTCCCTCTTTAAAGTGTTAATGCTTTTTCCCTCCTCTCTCTTCCCTCTGCATTACTTGCATCACTTCCCTCCCAGTGCTCTATTCACAAGCAGTTACTAACTGGTGGAGTGAGGGGCTCAGTGTGTGTGTATTTAATGTCTCCTGGGTGCTTCCTGCCCAGGAGAATTCCAAGGGTGAGGACTTGCTTGTCTTCTAGCATGGGATATATCAAACTCTAAACCATCCTGACAACTGAATGAATGATGTTGTTGTCAAATGAGGAGCAGGGCTGAGGAACCACCCCAAGAAAGACCTCTGAGAAACTCTACAGAGGCAACAGCAATTCTCTTGTCTGGTTTTGACATTGCATTTTAATTGTCCCTGCAGAAAATCCATCCCAGGGCTGGGCAGGAGCCTGTGGGACTGATTTGCTTGCTGTCTCCTTACTGGTTGCTCTCTCTCTGGGTTATCTATGTGGTGATTGTGATGTTGTGCTCAGGATGTCACTTGGTCACTGGCTGTGTGACTCCATTAGGTCCATTCATCCTTGAAGCAAGATGTATGGATATGACTCCAGAGGGAACCTCTGGGGATGCTGAGGTTAAAGAGGAGGAGGGATGTGGATGAACTCAAGTTGATGTTTGATATGAACTCAATAGGAGCAGAATGGGGCAGTTTTATGCACTAGTTTTTCCTTGAGGAGAGGCTGTGATTGCTCCTTTTGCTGCACCCATCCGAGTGGCACTGTGTGGGCATCTTCCTCCTTGGAATTGGAGAGGCAGAATTCAGGGAGGAAGAAATGGATGAAGGGAATTGAAAACCTCACTTGCTACCTGGAATGGAAATGACTCCAATTCTAGGCCCACAGGAGAGTGCTTGGAGTCAGCAGTTTGGCAGGAACAAGCTCACTGAATGGCAGGATGTGAATTGGCCAAAGTCTCCAGAGCAGAAAGGGATTGGGGTGTGTGCAGACACAAACCCTGTCTGGAAGATGTTCTTGGTGCTGTGAGATGGTCTTGCCAAGAAGAATTCTAATAAACATTCCAGGTCACTTAACTGAGGATGAAATCCTGTTGGAAAACACCTGTAAGCTTTGGTTCTGTGGGATGGGTTTGGAGTGGGATATCTGTGATCCGGGGGGATGTGGGGAAGGGAATTTTGACTAAGTGAAAAAACGTTTGTGGTGTGTAAGTATTCTGGTACTGAGAATATACAGGATTCCTGTCTCTCCTTCCTGGGAATGCTGGGCTGCTTCCCTATGGAGTTTTACCTGTTGCTAATAAGCATTTCCTCAGGAGCTCTGGCACTGGAGGATGATAAGAGATAGCACCTGAACTTCCCTTGCTAGCATCTCCTGCTCTGTCCCAGTCACGCTCCACTTCTGAGGATAAAAACCTGGGAAGTTCTTGTTGCCTCTGCCCACTTTGTCCTTAGCCAGCAGAGAGAGCAGGCTCCAAAGCTGTCGATTCAGCATCTTGTGCAGTGCTAATCTTGTCATGTTTGATAAGGCCAAGCAGAGCAGAGGAAGGCAGCTTAGCCTGAAAGCTATTAAGCTCTGAGAAGAGAGATGGTGGCAGTGCTGTGGCCCAAATTCCAGCAGCAGCATGGTGCTCACCACCTCCCTCGTGCTCTCAGCAAGGTCTGGCTGGCAAAGCCACATTAACCTCTCTCTTGCCCAGCCTTCTGCTGTCAGCCTTCTCTTGCAGCACATGTTCAACTTCAGAAATACTGATTCTGGAGAGGATGTCTCCAGAAAATGTGTCCAGAACGTTACCTTTTCCTTGCCATGTTCTCCTTCTCTCAGATTTCCATGAGCTCAGGAGTGTGCTTGTGGCTCAGAGCTGATTGTGCAGGTGGGAGAGGTTGATCAAAGATCTGTGGAGTGTGCTAGGCTTGCTCTGATTTCACCTGCCTTGTCTCTCAGGAGCTGCCCTGCCTCTGGGTAACAGCTAGAGTGATTGTATGCTTTACTTTCAAAGACTTTCTCACCAGGGATGCTTTCTAGTGCTCTTTGCACCTCTCCTGAAACTCTCCCTTGAAGAACCTGTAGCCACAGAAGGCAAGTGCCAGCTCAACACCCTGCAGGAGCTCCAGAGGATGATCCTGTGGGGAGCTGCCAGATCCTAGCTGGGCAGATGAAAGCCTTGTGTGTGTTCTATGTGGCTGCATGGAGGGGAAATGTGGTCACAGAGCAGCTGCTGGTGCTGTCTCAGGAGAGGAATCTATCCAGCTAGGGCATCTGTTGGGGAGGAGGGGAGGTGTGCTTGGGCTTGGTTGCAGTCAAACCTCTTTATTTGGAATTGAAATCCAGTGCCTTGTGCTGTTCACCATCCCTCAAATTATTTGGGCATCTTGTTTTTATGGTATTTTAAGAGGATAAAAAGAGTACAGCTCTGGAGAAGAAGGTCTAAGGAAGAGTTCCATGGTTTAGATTGCCTTGAGGAGATGATTTCCTGCATGCAGAATGTCAATGTGTGTATGCTGGCTCACTCACTGGAGGAAACGTGGCACTTGGCTTGGACCAAACCAGCATCCCAAGTGCCTTTGGATGAGGCACAGCAGCCAGAGCACTGCTGGGTGCTGGTGGGAGGCTTGGGATGAGCTAGTGCAACTTCTGTGGGGATGCAGAGTTGTCCTAATGGACAACTGCTGCAAATGGTCTGTGAGTGTTTGGCAACATGAGTACCTCTGAACTGTGCTGAGATAGCAATGAGGGGTGACATGTGGCTTCAAAAGAGTGACTTTCTCCAGTGCCAGGGCCTCACAGGCCACCTCTGAAGCCTTTTCCTTCTTGCATGTGGCTAGACAATGTGAGTACTGAGCAGCTGGCTCAGCCCTGGGCTGCTGGAGATGCTTGAGCTTTGGGTGCTGAAGGAGCTCAGAGGGCTGCTGAGCAGGCTCTCAGCTCCAGGACCTCTTGACTGGGTGCATGGAGTATCTGCAAACCTTAGTGGGATGGGAAAGATTAAACTTCCAGTTCTCCCTGCCCACGCTCAGGCCAGGAGCAGAGCTGCCTTGCTTTCCCTGTGCTCCTCAGGCTGAGAAAGGAGGAGTCTTGAGAACCTAAACCCTTTCTAGGTGCTGCTTTACTGTCTATTCCATATTTTACATGGCTAAAGTCAATAAGAAGTGGTCCCTTGGGAATCTGTCTGGGAACTTTCTTTATTAACCCGAGGAGATGCAGAGAGCTGAGGAAGCTTCTCTGCTGCTTTAACAGATGGAGTCAATTGCTGTGGCAAACAAAGCAAATCCTAACTGCCTGACACTGAATACATGATGAGAAGGGAGGGGTTGAAGAGACCAGGAGGAGAAGGAAGGGGTAGAAACTTACTTCCATGGTTTAGAGGAGAGAATCCATCGAGTATAATGTAGAAACTGAACAGTTCATCAGAGTTTTTAAGCTCTGTTGTTTTCCTGGCAGCCCTGAGGAGTTCATTCTGCAGGACGATGGACACAGAACTGACAGAGAGCTCTCAGCATAAGAAATATGGTTTATAACCTTTGGTTTAGTTATATTCATGTGTGTGTGTGTGTTAAAAAGCAGAGCAAAAGCTTCTGTAAGTGACCATATAATCCATCTTCTCCCCTTCACATTTACAAGTAGAATTTCCCAGCTATCATGGCATGGAGATCTCTTTCTTTTCCCCCTTGCTCTCTTGTATCTGTTCTCTGCTTTATCTGCCCATGTTGTACAGATATTAATATGGTAGCTAACAAGAGAAGAGCTGGTTATAGTCTTCAGAACTGTGATCAATAACTGACCCTTTGCCCTCTGGTGCCTGTGGGGTTTGCTGTAGCCTGGCTAGGGGTCAAGGTTTGCTGGCATCTGCTATGGGATATAACAAATGGATGTGGTACCTGTGCAGAGGAACTAACCTGGGGGCTGAAAGGTGTTGTCTGGAATGTCTTGGGAGAAAGGATTTGATTTGGACAGGCAAGCTGGTCATCTGCTGTGCAAGGAACAGCCAGGCCTGCAGAGAGGTGAGGCAGCCCCAGCCCTGCAGCTCCTGCAGGCAGCAGTGCCAGGCCTTGTCCCCATCGTGGTGCCTGGAAAGGGGAGGTCAGCAGAGACAAAGCCCTTCAGAAGTGACAGGTGGGAGATGAGACCTCAGTGCCTAGAGCTGAGGAGCAGGTCAGAAGCTGTCATGTTTTCAGCCTAGGTAGCCAGCAGTTAGATGCTTGGATGAGCAGCAGAGTGACCTGCCCATCCTTCTCGAGGCAGGATTACAGCTCCCAGCTCTAGTGCCTGACCACACAAGGTCTAATTACCCAGTGAATAATTCCCACCTTTGCCAGCCTTGCCTTTGTGTGTGTCCATGCTGTGCAGTCCTTGTGCTCACCCTGCTGTGGGAACGTTGGTGTGCACACATCTCCACACCTTGCCCCATCCTCAGGCCCAGGCAGGTGCCACATGGAGCCAATGTTGTCAGAAATGTGCTTTTACCACCACACCATCACCCATTTGGATCTTCTCAAGTGTCATGAAGACTTCTCCTTTCATCTGTTGGTAGGCAGAGGTGGGATGGAGACATCCTTGCTTCAGCATCCTTGCCAGGAAATGTTGTTTTCTGTTTTCTTGGTGTCCTTCCCTTAGTGATACAAGAAAACTGAGTGACCACCACAAACTTCTGCAGCTCCATGCCAAAGCCACCACCTTTGTCCCATGTCCCAGTGCATTTTGGGAGTTGCTGGAATTGAAATGGAAATCAGAGTATTGCCAGATCTCACCTCCTCTCTCTCAGGGCCATACCCAGGTTACCTCCAGCCCAAGGCAGTGCTCCTTTGTGCCATTGGACAGGCTGGAGAGGGAAGGTGGAAATGGGGAGGTGGAGGGTGAGCTTTGAAGGAGTTTCTCCTTCAGTGCTGATCACCACTTGATAGGTTTCATGTTGGTTGGGAGTTACATGAAGGTTGCTCCATGAAATTGTTCATATTCCAACTAAATGGCTTTACTTTAAGGTGGTAGACGTGCATTTCTCTCCCCTTTCTCCCTCCTGTGCTTGGTTTTTTCCCCTGGTGCCATACCCTTACCTTCTCCCTGAGAGCTTTGGAATCACAGGTTGCTTCGTTGCTATAATAGTTTTCAGAGGCACTTCTGTAGTGGAACAGAGGGAAAACAGCATCCCTGGCACACACTTTGGGGTCTAAAGTAAGCTGAAATGGTTCCAGTGACATTTGTCTCCAAGGCTGGTTTGGTTTTCCCCTAAACAAAATGGACCAGGGTCAGGTTTCTCAGCTCCCAGTTGCCATTTTTCTCTCCACATCCACCAAGAGAGTTGATGAAAGAATGTTTTCTTTTGCTCTTCTGTCTCTGTATGTGCTGTTTTTGCCTTGTAGTAACTCAGGTTGGTGTGTCCCAGGGACATAATATGTGTCCAGACCCTGGGATTCCCGAGAGAGGCAAAAGAATAGGCAACGACTTTAGGTAAGAACTTTTCCCTCTCTCTTTCTGCATGCTGCAAAGCTTCTGTCTGTGACCTCTCTGTCTGCTCCTCAGTGTTCTGGAGGCTGGCTCTAGAGCCTATCTAGCTGCACACCTCTTTTCCCCCCTCTCTTCTCCCTGGAAAGCTTGCTGGGACAGTGAGGGAGCAGAAGCAAGTGTGTCTCAGTGTGCATGTGTGTGTGTGTGTTTGGGAGGTTGTACCCCAGCTTGCCCAGAGAGGTGATGGAAACCCCAAACCCCATCCCTGGCAGCTTTGCAGGCCAGGCTGGCTGGGGCTGGGAGCAAGTGATCTAGTGGCAGGTGTCCCTGCCCATGGCAGAGGATTGGATCTAGAGGAGCTTGAAGGTCCCTGCCAAGCCTAATGATCTCAGAGGGGTTCTCTTGGCACAACGTGGGCTTTCAGCCAGCTGTGTGCAATCCATCTTTGTTGTCATTCCAGTGCAGAAAGAATTGTCTTAAACAGCAAAAAAATTTCCCTTCTCAAACCATCTTAAGTCCCAGCATGGCCCTGCCCCTGGTGGATTTGAGAGGACTTCCTAAAGCACTCCTGCAGCTCCTTGTCAATAAGGAATTGCTAGGGAATTGTTGTCTGGGAGCTGCTGGTGTGCAGGAAGGACCCAGCCTGCTGCCAGCAGTGGGCAAGCAGTATTTCATCTTCCTTTGCTCTCTCTGGCTGCTTTGGTTGCTGCAAGTGTCTTTCAATTTTGCCTGAAGTCTGTCAGATTTCCCTGGAATTCAGCAAATGGCTCAGGGAGAGGAATTCCCTGGATGCCATGGGGTGAGCAAGGCAGCCCCACAGGAGCACAGCCTGGGTTGGGTTGGAAGGGACCTTAAAGATTGTCTAGTCCAACCCCTGTGCCATGGGCAACCTGACCTGGAATGCTTCCAGTGAGGAGGTATCCACAACCTCTCTGGGCAACCTGTGCCAGTGTCCTACTACCCTCAGCATAAAGAAAGTCTTCCTGATGGCCAATCTAATGTCCCTCTTTCAGTTTAAAACCATCACCCCTTGTCCTGTCAACAGAGACCTTGGTCAAAAGCTTCTCTCCATCTCCCTTCAAGGCTCCCTTGAAGTATTCAAAGGCCTCAGTAAGGTCTCCCCAGAGCCTTTCCTTCTCCAGGCTGAAGAGGCAAAGGGAGAGAATAAAGAACAAATCTTTCAGTAGTGGATAAAGGATTTTTTTTCCTTTATAAGAATGCTGAGTGTGTCATCCCCTGGGGCTGAGCCTGTGCCTCCTGCACTGGATAAAACTCCCACTTGAAGTTGCATTGAAAGACTCAAATATGTTCTTGGACTATCAGCAGCACCTCAGGCAAACAGTGGCCAGCAGAAGGGAGAAGCTTGCCCCTGTTCATCCCTGCTGTTGCCTGCAGGGCCAGGGAGCTCTCTGTATTCCCACTTTGGAGAATCACTGGGCTGGTCAGAAATGACCAAGCTGTTTGCTGCACAAGTGCCTCTGTTGCTAATGTCTCCTTTTGTTCTGTCTGCTAGGTTAGGCTCCAGCATCCAGTTCAGCTGCAACGAGGGCTATGACCTCCAAGGGTCCAAAAGCATCACCTGTAAGAGAGTGAGTGACATCATTGTTGCATGGAGTGACCACAGACCAGTCTGCAGAGGTGAGGAGACAAAAAACACCCAATATGTTGAGTCATTAGGACTAAAGAGAGAGAATTCCTCTTCATCTCCCCTTCATGCTTGGTTAGCATCCCTGCTGAGCTGCTCCTGCACCTCAGCTGCTGTGCAGCCCACGGGGCAGAGCTCTTCCCAAACCCTAGCCCCAGGCAAAGGGCACAGCTAGGACATCTCCTTCTTGATGCTCACCACAAGCTGTTGGGAAAATCCAGCTCCATGCTGCTGTGTCCAGCCCTGCCCTGGGTGCACCTGAGCTCTGGGAATGGGAGTTTGGCATCTCCATGCTGAGAGGTCACCAGGATTTCCTAATGCTCATTCCTGGCTGAGCTATGAGAGTGTCATGAGTGGAAGCTGGCAATCTTAGCAGCACAAGCCTGAGAAGAACCTTTGCTTGGTTCTCCTGGAATGTTTTTCAATCCAGAAATTCAAGTTTTAAGGAAAACACCTGTTCCTGGGTATTATGGAGCTAATAAAACTATCTCCCTGGTAGCTCTGCACCATGTCTCCTCCATCCCTGTGTCCTACCTCCTAGCAGTGCTCTCTGTCCCATTTCTGCTCTCTCTGCTCCAGGTCTTGCTTTGTATGGGATGAGGAGGAGAGGGGGAGAGAAGGGGAAAGCCTGAGGGCTAAGATGGAATGAGATGGACCTTGCTGCACTGGCCTCTGCTTCCTGTGGCCAGGAGCCAGCAGTGAGTGGAGCTTTCTTCCAGCACAAGACCCACTCATTTTGCACTTGGCCAGTTTGTTTTCATTCCCCCCCCCCTCTCTCTCTCTCTCAAGTCCCATGCATAATTGTGACATTTGTAATGCTAATAGTGAACAACTTGTAATATTTTTAATTAAATCCCTCTAAAGCTCTTCAAGACATCAATTGGTATTTTCCCCCTCCCCC
>VWZO01008846.1:18889-123878 GCA_013396975.1 Bucco capensis | reverse complement strand
CCCCCCCCCCCCCCCAGTTCTTTTTTCTTTCTTTCTTTCATTTCATCTGCAGCTATTTTTTTTGTCTTTCTCAAGGCTTTTGGAATCCCATCTCATTCTTGAAACAGGCCTGGAATAAATTGGATCAGTGTAAGAGGAGATTTGGCATAAATATCTGACACTCTACAGGAAATTCATGGTGTCCTCTTGCAGGAGATAAGAGAGGATTTGCCTGCATTATTGGCATCCTGGAAATCAACTTCATTTCTCTGAAACCACTAACTTTTGGGTGTTGTTTTTTTTTCTTAGAGAAAGTTTTCCATTTGCTGTATATTTTAGCTTTATAGCATTTTTCCCCCCCTGTTTGCTCCATTTTGTTCCTGGGCATGGAGTTTATCTCCAAGAGCAGGGCTTGGGGTGCCTGCTGAGCCTTGCTCTTAACCTCCTGGACTGGAACAGCTTCTCCTCCCCATGGCCTGAGCCTCTTGCCACTGCTGGGAAGCTGATCCTCAGCTTGCTCATCCACAGCAGCTTCCCTCTGCCTGCTGGGGAGAGGCACTTCATTCCTTTTGTGCTCCTGCTGTTACAATGGGAATGGCAGCATCTCCTTTCTCTGCAGGGTAGGATGGGCCCCAGGTCACAGACTCCAGGAGGAAGGTGGATTCAGCTTCATGGAGAGATGCTCTCAGCTCCTTCCTCAACCACTTCTCAGCATTCCTCACCTTCCCTTGTCACACACTTTGGCCAGGAGATCATTTTTCCTTACTTTACTGCTGTTTGGAGGTGGAGGAAGAAAAAAAAAACCCCTTGCAAGATGCTGCATGTGCAAATAGAGCTCCTTTGAGGTGGGAGAGAAAGGAATTGTGAGGATCCCACCACAAGAGCAGAGGCAGTTCCAAAGCCAGGATGGTGTCCTTCATGTTTTCCGGTTCAATATTACATCAAAGGAACACCACAGGCAAAAAATGTTCCTGCTCAAGCTCTTGTCAGCTCCTCCTTTAGCTAGGAAGTTGTGTTGCCATCTCAACCCTGAGTCATATCAGGATGAAGGCAGACCTCACCTGAGGAGGACCTAGTGTGGGCTGCAGTGATCAAGGGAATCAGGTGCTTTGGGGACATTCCAAAGGAGCTGTGTCTTAGCTGGCATCTTCCTTGTAGTTGGTTTCATTGTTCTGCAGATGAAAGTATTTCTGTGAGGGCTTCTAGTAGAGTGAAAACAGAATCAAATCAGCCTGAGCACTCAGGAGTGGGTTGTTGTTGGATGGTGTGATGATGTCTGATGGTTGTAACCCCTGGAAACACTTCACTCATCTATTCAGCACAGAAAAAAAATCCATGAGAAGAGGAATCTTGTGGCTAGTGAAAGAACAGAGCAACACTTCTTAGTTCTCCTCCTCTTCCAATCACTGGTGTGGCTCTGCTCATCCAAGAGCATCCCAAAGCTGAGACCTGACTGCCAGCCCTCTCTTGTTTTCCTCTTCACAGCTAGGATGTGTGACATGTACCTTCGTGGTCCCAGTGGTGTGATAACCTCTCCCAACTACCCCGTGCAGTATGACAACAATGCCTACTGTGTCTGGGTCATCACCGCGCTCAACCCAGCCAAGGTAGGTCTGCCAGGGAACAGCTGCAGCTCAGCCCCTCAGTGCCTTGCTTGACATGCTCTGCCCTTCAGCCAGGGCTGCTCTTGGATATTTAGCCCTTCAGGCTTTTCTTCCTGCTGCTGGAGCTCCCTCTCCCCCTGTGTTTCTCAACTCTTCTTTGAGGAGCACCAACACCTCCCCTTCCCTCGTCTTTAAAAGCCAATGGAATGGTTTTTAATGGCAACCTCGTTGATATCTGGGTGCACATGGTGGTGGTGAAATGCCAAAGAGCTTTCAGAGCATCTCCTTAGGCCAGCTCTTGCTTGGGGCAGGAAGGCTGGGCCAGGAATGTTGGTGTTTCACTTCCCTTTGGCTGGTAGCTGGCCCCTAAGCAACAGGGATTTGGGGCTGCAGAGGGCAAGTGAGGAGGGAGAGGTGGTTCTCTGCTGCTCTTGATGCAGTGGGACTGATTCATGAGCAAGTCCTTGCTGTGCTCACTGAGCTTGGGGAGGCTGTTACCCCACTGCTCTGTGTGTGTGAATCCAGTCTGTTGTCTCTGATGATGGAGAGGACAAGGCTTGACTGCCCTAGCCTTGTGAGATCAAGTCCCTTCCATTTGCCACTGGCTCAGGCAGGGCAATGCTCAGTGCTTTCTCCAGCCTGTTCCTCTCCTCCAGACCTGTTTGGGCACCTAAGAACAAAACCCACTTTGTTGTGGAGCTCAGAATACACTTTCTGAGGTGTTAACTCAACATCTGCTCTCAGAAGACAAGTTACATTCCTTATTTAGTACCTGGGTTCCTACTAACATCATCTCCATCAGCTCATGAGCATATCTTGCATGGCCAAGGCCCTGAGCTCTGTCAGTTCTACCTTGATCCTTGCCTCTGGACAGTCCTGCACCACTCTGCCTTCTGCTGCTGATCCAAGCAAAGCATTTCTCACTCACCTTACTATCCAGGATCTCATCTCTTGCTAGAAATTGTCATGGTTTGTGGAGATCCTGGCAGAGATCCCCAGTTGGAGCCTGGTGGGATGGCAGCTGCTGCTGTGCCCTCCTCCTCCTCCTCTAGCAGGGCAGCTAGAGCTGGGGCTGCCTGCAGATCCACTCTTGAGATCTGCTTCTCTCTCCTCACTGACCTCAGCTCAAACCTTTCCTAAGTGCAGATAGATCCCTGGTGGCTTCTGGTTGTGATGAGGAGTGTTGCTGTGCTCCAGCCTCAGATGAGTTTGTGTTTCAGGAGCTCATCCAGCTGATGTCTCTGTGTTAGGAGCATGGGAACGACCCAAATTCTGGGAAACTGGAGATATTTTTTCAGAGCTGAGTTATTGGGAGCAATTTAGTGGTTAATCAGAGCCAGGAGGTTCTCCTTCATCAGGGTGATGTGCAAGAGGAGGACAGAGCCCCTGGAACAAGCAACTCAAGTGTCAGCTGTG
Organism: Bucco capensis; assembly: GCA_013396975.1. Lineage (NCBI taxonomy): Eukaryota > Metazoa > Chordata > Aves > Piciformes > Bucconidae > Bucco > Bucco capensis. The sequence continues at coordinate 120,879 of VWZO01008846.1, read as the reverse complement.
CTCTCCAGGCTGTGAGCTGCACTGCCTCTGCATGGACAGAACACAGCAGCATCTTGGCCTGGGCTCTGTGTGTCCCAGCTCCCTTTTGCTCCATCTTTGCCTCTTAAGGATCAGCAGCATCCAGCTTTTGTGCATAGCAAGTAGTCCTCTGTGTTTGGGAAGAAGCTGTAGTGTGGCTGTGGCTGTGTCCTGGCTGTTTTGTAGGCTAACACTTCCATTTGGCTTTTCCAGTACCAATTCCAAGGGAGATGATGAGAACCAAGCATCAAGGGCTATGCTTCTGGGCCATGTCCACTGAGCTTTGGGCTCACATTGCCTTCCTGTTGAATGTGCAGAGCCTCACCTCCAGGCACAGATCCTGCTGCTTCTCCTGCAGCAGCATGGTGGGACAAGCTTCTCCTGGATGCTCAAAACCTCCCTATCCTTGTGGATTTCTGCTTAGGGAATTGTCTCCTCTTCCTCTGCTGAGTTTCTTCCTCAGCTTTTAGACCTGAGTGATGATAAACTGTTGTTTCCCAAGCCTAATCTCCAAGCCCTGCTCCTCAGCTTTCCTCAGCCATGAAAGGGATTGAAATGGGTCAAATGCATTCATTTTAATACCTAGCAACTTGGAGCAGAGCTTCAGCAGCCCAAGAACCTGTGGCTTGTGCTCTGTGGGCTGCAAGATGATGAACTTGGCCGTGGCACAAGTGAGCTGAGGCTGGATTGCTCACAGCAGCAGAGCTGGGTGAAGAGATTGACTTCTTGGAAGTGATAAATAGTTAATTAGTAATATCTAAAGCTTCTAAAGGCCTTCTGGGATGTTTCAACCTGGAAGCATCATTTACAGGTAGGGGAAAAAACTCTCCCATCCCTGAAGCAGGGAGGAATGCACTGATTGCTTTGGGAGAGCCACTGCTGTGCCTGCTCCTACCCCTGGGAGCTGCAGCCTGGTGCCCATCCCCTGGGAATGGCATGGTCCTGGAGGCAGGCAAGGCACAAGCTTCCTTCTGCCACTCTTCAGGGAAATGGGAAACAGTGGAAATAAATCAATCACCATGAGTATTTTCTGCTCATTAAAGAATTCCCTAAGGCTCCAGAAACCAGACTAGCCCAGGGAGCATCATATGTGAGTGGGGATGATCCCAAGGAGGGAAGGAGATGCCCTGGTAGGGATGGCTTCTCTTGGCCAGGTTGGCTGTGTGGGCTGGAGCAGTGGCAACTGGGAGTTGCTGGGATCTGAGTGTTAATGCCACCTTAGTCACTGCTATTCCAACCTCACAAGTGATCCAGGGCTGGAAAAGCACAGGGAGAACTCTTGCTCATCACAGCAAGCACAGCTCATGTCCAGGAGAAGCATTCCCATCCCTGCCTGCCTTGCCTTTGTGTGCCAGGGAATGAGCTCATCCCCACACCTTTCCCCAGCATGGCAGAGGGAAGGAGTGAAGGTGAATTCATTAAAATGCCTGTAAAATACTTTCAAGATCAAAAAGCATTATGGGCCTGAGCTGGAGCTTGCTGGAGCTGCTGGTAATCTTTTTATTGACTGGAGTGGTCTTTGGATCAGGTCCTGTTAGATGAAGCTTTTAATATGAGCTATGGGAAAACCACTGAGCTGAATTTAGAACTCATTTGCAAGTCATCTGTTCTATATTTGGCAGAGAGCTGTGAGCCAGCTTCTCTGAGCTCCATAATCCCCTCCAAGTTTGCTCAGAAGCCTCCAGCCCCACTCTTGAGGGCACAGTGCTCCTCAGCTGGCAGCTAGGGATGCACAGGGTGACATCAAACCTATCTGGGAGACACTCAGGTTTTTGGCTGCTTCCCAGTGCCATGGGAATTCATTTCCACCCCAGTGGAACAATCAATCCCTGGGGAGCTGTGAGAAATGCAGATGATAATTGGGGGATTTGCATCCAAAGCTCTTTCTGAACCTTCCTGACAGAATGGCTGTTGCTGGCTGGGGTTTGTCCTGGGCTGCTCCTCACCTGCAGTCTAGCTAGCCAAAGAAAGCTCTGCCCAAGCTTCTGGTGTCATGGGTGGAGAGACATGAGTCAGCCCAGGTGAGGAGAGATGCTGCAGGCTGGGGAGAAGGGAAGTGAGTAATCCATGCTTGGAAAGCCTCTGGCTGGAGCTGCAAGAGGTGGAGATGTCCAGGGAGAGAACGACAGCAGGTTTTTGCTCAGGATGTGCCTGCAATTCTGATCACTCTGCAGGCTGAAGCTCCAGCATCAGGTGTCATCTTCCCCTCTCTTTGCCTGCCTCTGCTAATTGCTTCCTGTCACTTGAGCAGCTGCAAGTGGAGGCTCTGTGTCCTGCCTGGCTTGGGCAGTGCTGCTAGGTCTCTTGTTGCTTAATGAATCATTCCATGATTTTCAGCTTTCAGCCCAGAAAATAAAGGAAAAGAGGGAAATGAGTAAATAAATACTGTATTCAGCATCCTGTCCCTGTGCCACAAGGTTAGGCTGCAGTATGCTAGGATGTAATTAGGGATTTAATGAGGGTCAGCCTGTGCTTTACTTGAATGACTGATTGAGCTAATGATCTGTGCTGTTTTACAGCACTCTCTTCTCTCTATTAATTACATTATTCCATCATTACATGCTTTAATAATAACCTGCACAGGTTAATATTGTCCTGTTGCTACTACTACTACTAAAAGGAATGGTTGCAGATTTCTCTGGAGGTATCAGCCAGGCTGGAGCTTTGGGGCAATCCTCTGCACAATGTCACAACTCAAGTCTTTCCTTTGCTTTTCTGTGCAAAGGAGAAGTGAATTGGATGTGGAAGTGAGTAGCACCTCAAACTTCAGTCTGAACTATCTAACCACTCCTTATCTCTCAAAGAACACTCAAGCCATGCCTCTAACTGTGCCTCAGGGGGTTGAAGGTGAGTGCTTGGCAGCAGAAGGATGTTGTCAGCTTTCTGGAGAGTCCACACAAGCCTTGAGGAATCTCTAGAGACTCATCCCCATCTAATAGCAGATCACAGTTAATTATTGCTTTGGGGGTTAACTTTGGGCCTTTTTTTCCCCCCCTCCTAGTGATTACCCAAGTGCTGAAGGGTTTGCAGGAGATGCTGTTATCCTAGGCAAGAAATGAGGAGGCCAAGGGTTTAGTTTTCCTGTGCCTTGCCCCCATCAAGAGCTGGAGGTGGCATCTCTGCTCCTTGGTACCCATGCAGATCTTTCTTGGGCAATATTGATGACTTTTGTTGTGTGGAACTACAGTTGAGCATTTCATCTGTGAAAAGTCAGGACATTGAAGCTATTTCCAGGCACCTGTGCCAAGGCCTGGATGCGTTCAGGTGTTTGTTGTGCTCTCCTGGCTCTGAGCACTTCCAAAGCTCTAAGAAATAAAGCTCATGGTGATGGTTTTACTTCATGGATGTCAAGCATTGCTACAAATGAAGCTCTCTTCTCTTTGTTCTGCCTGCCCAAGGCTGGATTAAGGATCTCTGTCTCCTAAGCCACAAGGGTAGTTTTCAGTTCTCTAAGAGATTTCAAAGGTAGCCAAGAGACTTTGACCACAAAGCTCTCAAAGCTCTGCTCCAAGAGGGTGAGCAGAGGCTGCAGAGATGCTGCTTCTCCAGGGAAGGAGAAGACACACAGGCAGCAAAGAGCTGTGGCTAGATGTGATGGTGATTGTGTTTGCAGACAGCCTGAGACAACACTCACAGGTTGGATGGAGCCTTGAGCAGCTTGGTCTAGTGGAAAATATCCCTGCCCACGGCAGGGAGGTTGGAATGAGATGATCCAACCCAACCCAGTCTGTAATTGCAGGAATTTTCTGGAGCTACCCCAGTGGCAATGCACAGAAAGCCTTGCTTGGTCTGGTGGCAGCTTGTGAAAGCCAGAGGAGCTTTGTGAGCATCACAGAGCCAAAGACACTGTGCTCGAGCCATGTGAGCCACACTTGCTGTCTGTGTGCACATCCCAATCCATCACCCTCAGCTCAGCTTTCTGCAAGCACCTGCTGCTGCAATCCTGACACACACACACTCCTCTGTCAATAAAGTCATCTAGGAAATCAATGGATGAAGCAGAAAAACCTGAGAGGAAATCTCAGGCCTTGTGTGGAGAGAAGTGCTGCAGTGCCATAGAAAGGGAGGGTGGGCACCTCTGGGGATGTCCTCATGCTCTCCTCAGTAGACACAAGAGCTGAACAAGCAAGACAAGGCTCTGCTGGCTGCCTTGGCACTTGACTGATATTAACATGCTGCATCTTTGCCAGGTTATCAAACTCACCTTTGAAGAATTTGAGCTGGAAAGAGGCTATGACACTCTGACAGTGGGGGATGGAGGACAAGTTGGAGACCAGAAAACTGTGCTTTATGTGTAAGTAGCATCTCCTTTGTCCCTGGGAGGAATCTCCAGCTTAAGGTTTGCCTGAGGAGAGGTAGCTGATGTGCTGGGCTGCTGCTGGACCTCCCTGGATGCTCTACATGCTGCTGGGCATTTTTGGTGGAGATGGCTGTTCTTGGTCTGGTTTTTCCCCCATCACCTTCTCTTTGGCTCCATCTGTCAGAAGGACACTTAGCTCTTTGCTGGGCTTCTCTTGAGCTGCCTTTGGCAGGGTCCCTGAGAGGCTGAGGTTGTCCAGGGATGAACAGGAGTCAAGTTTGGATACAAGAGCAAAATGCAAATCAGGCAGAAAGTGAGAAGTGTTTGGGATCTCTCTTTCTCCTTTTTAACAGCTCAAAGTAGCTGTAAATCCATTATCCTTGAGCATTTCACACCCAGGATGCACTTGTGTAAAGGATGCCACTTGCTTCTCCAAGGATGAGAATTGCTCCCCTTCAATTTCTACCCTTTGGTTCTACTCTGGAGGTTTCTTCAGCAGAGGAAATAGTGTAGCCAGTCCTACTTTCCTTCCAGGCCTTCCTGTGTCAGTGTTTCCCATCTAGATGCTGGAGGCTTTTGGTAGTTTGGGTTGTTTTTGAGGGGAATCTAACTTGTGAAGGACACTGGGAGCAGTACAGAGCCAATGCAGGCATGCTGAAGGAAGAGATGAGAGCTCTGATGGTGCCAGTGCTTAGAATAAAGACTTTGTGTTGTCAGACTGTTGTTTGTAGAAGGTTTGAAGACCCAAGTGCTTTACGGGAAGCAGAGCCACCAGCATCCAGCTTTAGTCTTGACTTGCAAGACTCTCTTCTTTTCTGTCTCATCCAAAATGTGTAAGAGCAAACAGCTTGCCCAGAGCTCCTCTGACAGAGCTGCTGTTCTCCTTCCAGCTGGGAGAGAGAGAGAGTATTTCATGTTGTGTTCAATTCCTCCTCTTCACTTGTTTTTCCACATGTAGCAGCCTCCCACTCCTTTCTCACTTAACATTTGCTTCCCTTCCTCAATCCTCTTCTTTCTCCCAGGTTCATTCCCTCCCCATTCCTTTCCAGGGATGCTTGGGTCAGGATCTCTGCCCTGCAGTGGGGAGCAGTGTGAGGCACAAGGGTTTGTAATTCAACATTTCACAGCTGATTGGGCAAAATGTGCCAATGGCTGCCAGGGGAGCAGTTTGGAATAACTTGCTGGGATCAGTCCTCATTCCAGCCCTTTTCTTTTTCCCTTTGCCTAAAGCCCATGTAAGATGTTTTTTTTTCCTAGGTTTGATTTGAATCACTTCCCATTTTCTCAGCTACTCAACACCTTGGAGTATCTGAGACACTCTACACAAGCTCTAGCATCTGGAATCTTCTCCCAGGGCAGGAGAACTTTGCAGTGAGTTGCTGATGCTAAGGCAAAGAGGGAAATAAAGTTATTCTATTTCATCTGGAAGGATAAGAGGTGTGAAGCCCACAGGAACACTCCATTTGCCATGAGTGTGGCTGCAAGTCCATCGACAGCTTCTCCCAGTGCTTGCTGCCAGCTGCATCCTTGTGTTGGGTCTATCCACTGGGAACAAGCTGTAGGGTTTTAGGGAGGAATCCACATGCAGAAAGCTCATCCTGTCCAAGACAGGAGCTCCAGTTTTCTTCCTACTCTTTTGGCTGTCCAGGCCTGCAGCCTTTCAGCTCCAGAGATAACATTGGAGTCAAGCTGCAGAGCAGCAGAGGGAAGGAGGAAGGAGCATTTGTCTCCAAGTCTCCCTCTCATCCCTCTCAGATGCATCTGGGAGAAGAGAACAGATTGTCAGCTTGAGCTTTCTGTCTTGCAGAAGAAGATTTCATTCCCTAAAGGAACAAGCACCCAAATCAATCATTCAGCTTGTTAAAGTGGAATGGGAAAAGCATGCAAAACCACCTTGGAAGTGCCTTCTCCAGCAGGTTTTTCTCTTGGGGTGTTCCTCATTCCTGCCTGCTGCTTAAGAAGCTTGACAAGAGTCAACACTTGTGCACTCTCCATCAAACTCTGGAGTTGTTAAAACAAGATTACTTCTTCATTAAGCAGCACCTTGGGCCCAAGAACATTGCTGAGGCAGGTCCCAGTGGTAATGGAGCAAAGGTGGGAGCAGAAATGGGAGAGCTTTGCTGGCCTTGGGAGTGTGATTCTAGGGAAGAGCACACTGCAGCTTCCATGGCCAGAGCTGGAGCAGAGGCAGGGCTCAGGTGTTCTTCTGATCCCTGTGTGAGTGGTGAACCTCTCTGGGATGGGGAGAAGCTATTTCCTGGCAAGATTGGGTCCATTTACCCTGTTTGGCTGTTGGAGGAGCCTGACAGCAGGCAGCCAGTGCTGGCAACATCAAGCAAGTGCAGGAACTAACAGAACCCTTCAAGCAGTCATTGGGCTTCACTCTAAGCCAACAGGAATTGCCTCTCATTGCCCAGGAAACTGGGAATTGCAGTTCCATTCATTGCCAGGATGCTGCCAGCACTCAGCTGCTCCCTTGCAGGCTTGGCCTGAGGTCAGCAGGTTCCTCCAGAAGCCTTGCAGGTGCTGCTCTTGTGCTGGAGAATGATGCTAGGCAGAAGCCACCTCTGTGCATGTGGATGGAGTTAGATTGAAGCAAGCAGGATAGGAATAAAAACCACAACAAACCAATGAGAAAAGAGCCCCAAAATCAGCCCTAAAAAGCACCTCTCCACTTGCAGTGGCTGCACTGAAGGTAACTGATGAATCTTAGCAGCAATAGGATAACAACACCACTAAACACTGCCATGAAGGCAGGCAGCAACTCCTCCTGGAGTCATGATCCCTTCCCACACACTGCTGCTCTGGGATTGGGAGCAGAGGGAAGGGAAGGAGCTGTGCTCAGAGCATCCTTTGGTGTCTCTCTCTGTGGGTGCCTGGGCTAAAACTCTGCAGCTGTGTTGGAGCACACTGAGGTGATTAATCCCAAAGGCTGGCTCAGGCTGGCACAGCTTATTAATGTGGATAGATTGGGGACACTAAATCCCTTCAGCTCTCCTGGGAGTCTCCTTGACAGGTCAGCAATGTCCTGAGCATCCTGCACTGCCTGGATTAGCAGCAGCACTTCTCAAGGGCTCCCAGGGCATCCAGTGGCTTTGTGGCTCATCCTGCTCTTCCAGGGGGTGGAGTGTTGGGTTTTGATTTGTTTTGGGGTTTTGTTTGAGATCCTTGTAGAAACTTCTCAGTCAAGATGGAAATGTAGCAGTGAATCTGTTGGAAGTAAACTTTTTTTGTCCTACTAGAAGATCCTGCAAAGGAGAGCTCAGCCAGCAGGAATGGGCTCAGGGAGCTTTGATTTGTTTGCTTGTGTTTTGCCTCAGTGAGAGAGGAAATGATTGCAACTGATGATGGATAATCTATTGCAATAATGGCACTGAATGGGAATGATTAGAGCCATGATGCTAATAACTTGTGGAAGGCTCAGAGTTTAGGTGCTGAGAGGCTCCTCACTCTTGGAAATCTCTCTGTTTTGGGGCACTGTGCTCTTTTGGGGTGCTTCTTCATTGTGTTGGCATTGTCCTGCTGCTGGGCAGCTCAGCGTGGTCCTTGCTGTGGTGGGAGGACAAGCTTGAGGAGAAGCACAGGCTGCTCACTGCTTCTTCTTTGTGCTTGCAGCTTGACAGGCAGCACAGTGCCTGACCTGATCGTCAGCACCCAGCACCAGATGTGGCTCCTCTTCCAGACAGACAGTGTCAGCAACTTGCTGGGCTTCAAAGCAACATATGAAGGTAAATCCAAGCATCTCTCAGCATGGAAGGGTCAGGGAGGAGATGGGTACAGTTGTGTGGGGGGAAAAAGAGAGAAGGAAGCTTCTCTGAGTCGATTGAAGCTCTGCAGATATTTTTCTTCCAACTGAAGCTTTGCTCCAACACCAACAGCTGATTTCTTTTCCATGGGAGCAGAGTGGCTGGGCAGTGAGTGAACTTGCAGTGCTGTTTCATTTGCTTTGTTGGAAAAGAGTTGGTGACTGTCAGCTGCTGGCAACAGGTTGTGTCTGGGAGGGAAGAGGAGGTCAGGTCAGCACTGGTACTAACTACTTCAGACTTGGCCTAGTCTGGAGCATTTTAGTTGCAGACATCTCCTTCTCATGTGTCCACACTTGGTGTCAGCAGCTGGGCTCCTTGGCTTCCTCCAGCAGAGCTCCTCTGAAGGACATGCTCTCCATCCTCCTCCCTCTGCCTGCCTGCTGAGGGAGAGCTGCTTCTGAGATGCTGCCACCAGTGCAGACACAGCAACACTTCCATCAAGTCCAACCATCCCTGTCACTCCCAGGCCACTCAAGAAGAACAAACAGGGAGTGCTGTGGCTCTGCTGTACCCTGAGAAGCCTTCCAGGAGGGACCTTGCCCTGGGCCCTGCCAGTCCTTTGCATGCTTTGGAAGCAGAGGCTTCTTCTCTCTGCCTGTCACTCAAACCTGCTCTCTTTTTCTGGCCATCTTTGCAGATGTGCCAAGTGACCTTGCAGAGTGAAGCACACTCTGTGCCTCAGCTCCATGCCCAGGTGGAGCTAAGCTTCCACCAGGCAGCTCCAGAAAACTCTTTGGTTGTTGCCAATGCTTTTGAGTTGCAAAGCAAGAGGCATTGAAGTCAGAGGCAGTTAGCACTTGCCAAATAGATGATCCAATCCTGTGCAGCTTGACAAGTTCCAGGATCACTTTTATGGCTTTGCTTCTCCCTAATTGCAGGAGGAAAATTACAGCTAATGGAGCTAGAGAAAGCCAGGACCAACAAAACCCTGCCTGCTAGAAGGGCACAGTATTGCTTAGAGAGTGTTTAAATAGCCATTTATCCTAAACCACCACGTTTTAGTGTGCATTCTCACTCTAATGCAACCATAAAGCTTGGTGCTGGTGCTGCACCAGAGATTTAGTGATGCACAGATCCAAGGAGCTGTTGGAAAGGAGCATGCTGAGGAGAGCAAGCTGCTGCCACATCTCTACTGTAGGGTTCCTGGGAAGGAGGAGGCCTTTAGCTTCACTTGGGAGTGGAGCAGACAGCATGCCTGCACCAGGTAGCTGAGTCCAGGCTTCTGCAGAGGTGCTGTGCAGGGTTAGCTGTGTTTGGAGGATGCTCAGCAGCTGTGGAGCTGTGGGGTGACAGCATGGATTTTTCCATGAAGCTGTGTCTGTCTTTCCCAGCTGAGGATCTGGCTCATTCATCTTCATGAAGATGACTTCTAAATCTCCAGTGTCTCAACTGCAGCCACTCTGATCCTTTTCAGGAGACATCCTCTCCTAAGAGTGAGCAATGCTGTGGGACCTCCAGTGCTTGTCAGAAGAAATCTGTGTTCAGCTCCTCTTGGCTGGAGAGGTCCTCTCTTTCTCCCAGCTGATGTGATCCTGCAGTTTAGTTCTTGGCTTGGGAGAGAGCTGACAGCCTCCTGGGGCTCCTCTCCTCCCTTCTAGCTCCCATCTCAGATGCCTTGCTCCTGAGCATCCCTTCCCCTGAGAGCTGCTGCCATCACCAGTGTGGCTCTTGGAGAGTTGCCAGCTTGGGAATAATTAATTCCTTCAGGTTACATTTGAGCAATTTGGGGTTGGTTGGAGAGGATTCAGACTCCCAGAACCTCATCTGCAACCCTTGTGCTGTTAGGTTCTCCATCAGTGCACTGAAAGTGTTTGGTCTCCCTCACAGGGGAGCTGTGTGGGGAAAAGATCTTTCTGTTCCTGAGGAGGTTGTTTTTCCAAGCAATAATGCCAAATAAATGGGTATAATTCTGTGGTAAGAGACAGAAATATTAAAACATTACAAAAATAGGGAGGGAAGCCAGATTTTTCATTCAGTCTTGCATTTATGTTTGCCTCTTTTTAATAGAAAATAATCAATCTAGTCTTCATGCTAAAGGATAGACTCACACACCCTAATTTCCTTTGGATTTCTGTTGGAATTGGATTAGTTTGGGGAGAGCTGACTAAGGTCTGTGCTCTGAACCAGCAGCATGCTGCAGGCAGGGGGATGATTAAACAATATTTATTGCTGTTGAGATGCTGGCTAAGTGTTTGGCTCTGGAGAGCTGAGATTTAGCCCCCATGGTGCTAAGAGGCTTAGGAGAGAGAGCTTTGCACAACTTGGAGCCTGAACATTTCCTCTAGTGACCTGGCTGCTGCTCTTTTGGGTTTGCACATCTGCTTGGACATGTCTTTGGGAGTAGAGGTGTGCACAGGAGGATGTCCATGCACATGGTGCTCCCTGGCCTGGAGCTGTGCCTGTGGCCTTGGCTGCTGAAAGGCTCTCAGGTGTCACTCTGAGGATCTCAGACAGGCAGTAGAGTTCATGGATTACCTCTCTTTGATGGTATTGTGGCTAGATTCTATATTCCCTAACCCCTCGCATCCCTGTCAGCAAACTGAGTGTTTCTCTGCTTTTCCATTAAGGATATTGAGTCATGCTGTGAAACCCCAGCACTGAAATCCTGCTGACCCAACAGGCTTGGAAAGCTTTTAGCTTATGATGTGCTGACCCCCCAGTGCTCTCAGGTCATGGTACTTGTGTTTCAGGCTCACAGCAAGCTCAGAGGGGCAGGGAGCTGATGTTCTGCCACAGGGTTTTCATCCAGCTGCTAGCCTTGCCTTGCAAGAGTGGTTTTAGATGGCAGGGATGTGGCCAAGAGAATGCAGACAGAGCTTTTCCTTCTTGATTTATCTTCTCCTCGTTGTGTTTCCTCTTCAGATCCTCATTGTTGGAATAAACAAAGACCTAAGCAATAGAAACACTTGAATCCTGGCTCCTTCAGCTCCTGCCCTAACACCATGAGCTGCCACAAGCAAAGTTACTCTCTGTACACAATCAAGCCTAGGAGGTGAAGGGTTTTCTGGAGGATCTTTTCTGAGAGTCTTCTCTTTGTGTGTGTGTGTGTGTGATTTCCTCAGGAATGGCCTCTCCATGCTCCCAAATCCCACATCTTCCAGATGTATCTTTCCCCAGAACGTGGAGTTTTGCTTCCTTGCAGCTCTCAAATCCTCTTTGTTTTCCTCCAGAGCTGAGTCAGGCAGGAACAGCAATTCCCAGGGAAGCTCAGGCAGAAAGTGACCTCAGTGTGGAGAGAGCCTGCAGTGTGTCTGTGCTGCTGTGGGGAGGAGAGGAGAGCTTGTGGGGAAGTGTGAGCTGCTCCTGTGCTCCTCATCCCTCAGCAGCAGAGCAAACAGCACAAGAGCTGCTGCTTTTCTGGGACAAAATGCTGTTTGCTCAAAGCCTTAGGTGCCTGATAGAATATTTGGATGGAGAAGTTGTGAAAGGTTCCTTGCTACTTGTTTTCATTTCCCTGATGTCAAAGCTCTTGATTGAGAGATTCTTGTTCAGTTTTGGCTTTTATTCTTCTCGTGGGGAAGTGATTTTTTTGTTTGGCTTAAACATTCATCAGGAGGAATGTTTCACTCTGACTGAAGTAACATGGTTTGGTCTTGCTGAATCACTCATTTTTGGGGGGATTTCTGCTCTAATCAATATTTCATGGATTTTCCCATGGATGAAAAGAAATGGAGGAGCCAAAGGGAGAAAAAAACAACAACTAACCAACCCCAAAAACCTTATTTCATGAAAAGTTTAGATACTAATTCATGTTCCATTAGTCTGGGGTTGCTTCATTCCCTGGCAGTGACTTCTCAGTTGCAGATGCACCTAGCAGTGGCAGGAGCTAGGTTGTCTTCTGTTCCCAGTACACCTCAAGTCAGCATGGTAAGGAGGTGCTTGTTGTTATCCCAAACAAATGGGAATATTAGGTGGAGAAATGGAGACCTCAGGGGATGCTCTTCTCCTCTGGAGAGAAACTGTCATCAGACAAGTTTCCAATAAGAAATTGAGAATGGGGAGAAAAGACAGAGAAGCTGATCACAGGTGATGGAGAAGGTGGAAGGAGAGGTGGGTGTGTGGTGGATAAATAATGGAGGAGCAGGAAGGAGGCTGGGATACAGAGCAGGGCTCTTCTGGAATGGGCTTGTGCAGAGCAGAAGAGAACAGGAACCTCTCTCCCTGGTTTATTTGAAGTCAAACTCCATGTGCAGCAGGAGATGAGCTGTGTGTGTCTCTGCACTGAGGTGCTGGCTACCTGCTCAGGACCACACAGAGCAATAGAAATGGGAGGAGGGAGGGAAGGGGAGAGCAGCAGACAATCCCAATCCAGCAAATACACCCCAACTGTGTCCTCTTTGCCACAGGAGTCAAAGGTCTGGTTCCATGGAGGGAGATGTGGTCTGTCTGCTTCAACAGAAGCCCTGGAGGAGAAGCAGAATGGGATCTGCTTGGGTACTTCTGGGTTTTCTCATTGAGTTGGGATGAATTGAAGGATGAAGCAGTTAGGAGAGGCTAGGAGAGGACTCCTCAGTGACAAGCAGTGTGTCAGGACAGAGCTCTCAGCTGCCTCCTGCACTGCTGCCAGCGATGATGCAGAGAGGACCACGCTCCCTTGGGCTGCCATGGCTCTGCAGGAGCACTGCTGAAACCACAGGGGACAGGAGATATTGCCCCAAGCCCCACTCAGAGCATTCCCCATGCAACTTGTGTTCTTTTTCTTTCAGAGATTGACCAGGGGAGCTGTGGAGACCCCGGGATCCCAGCCTACGGCAGGAGAGAAGGCTCAACCTTCCGCCATGGGGACACCTTGAAGTTTGAGTGCCAGCCTGCCTTTGAGCTGAAGGGACAGAAAACTATTACCTGCCAAAAGAGTAGCCAGTGGTCTGCTCAGAAACCAGTTTGTGTTTGTAAGTCAGTGAGGAGATGGCTCTAAAATGCCTTCCTTGTGTGGTGAGGTGTGTGTGTAGCAGGATGGGGCAAGTTGTGCTGGTGGCAGAGGTGGCACCAAGCTGCAGCATCACTCAGCTCAAGCTCTGCACACAGTTTGCTTTGGCTCTTCTCTCCAGCATCCAGATGGAGGTTTAGGCGTGTGCTGTCTCTGCTCTACCCTCTCTGCTCTCCCAACATTCTGGTTCTGGAGAGAAAGGAGGACTTTGGTGTCCAAGACAGGAGGCATGGACGTGGAGACACACACACAGAGGGGGAAAAAAAAGGCACAACTATTTTTAGCCATTTAATTTCCTTCATTATCGTGACAATATTTAGACTCCCTGCTGCTGGACCTCAGTGTTTAATTTGTTGCATGAGTTCTCAGCAGAAGGAGGATATTATCCTCTCAGAAGTGACTAAAGAGAACATTTTCAGCTGTCAATGGGAGTTAGGAGCACATCCCTGTTGGGTTTTAATGGCCTCACTGTCCTTCTGAAGATGCACTGGGCAATCTGCTTTGTTCTATTGGCTGAACCTTCATGTAGAAACAATGCTGTGTTTGGACATCTCCAGCAGTGACAAAAGGACCTGTTCTTCCCCAGTTGGTGACAGGCAAACTTGTTGTTTTTGTCTCACCTCTGCTCAGTTGGATGGGTTCAAGTTTATGGTGTGAGGGAATGAGATTGAACCTAACGAGAAAAATAGGAAAGGGAAATTTGGTTGAGCACCAGACAAAGGATAAAAATATGGGGAAGGTGGATAGGGGGAAAACAGAGCTCTTCAGAGCTGAGCCTGGATCCCTGAATCTCCTGGTCCAAATGATTCCCTTGTGTTCTGTTCTCTCTACCCCTCCAGCTTTGGCTATTTATGAATCAACAAGGCAAATATGTAGGTGGAGAAAAAGCCTTTCCTAGCCTTCTGTAGAGCTTCCCTCCCTTGCCTTTATTCCAGACAGCATCCCATTAGTGTGCATGAGTCAGGAGAGATTACATGACAAAATGTGTAACCTGGCATGAAATCTGTAGTGGGATTAGTAACAACTCTCTGGAAAGGGTGGGAGAGCATTCCAGGTGTTGGGTGGGGAAAGAAGGGAATGTGCAAAGCCTTGAGTGCTGCTGCTGCTGCTGCAGCTGCCTGAGGAATGCTGAGGGAGATGGAAGAGGGCAAGGTGTGCATCCTGCCCTCCTGAGCTCAGCAGCTAGGGGCAGGCTGAATTTAGGATGGAGAACTCATTTCTTGGGGCTCCAGTGATGCAGGAACACAAAGCATCTCAGTGATGCAGCTGCTTGCTGCCAGGAGTTCTTGCTTGGTGCCTGTCTGTGTCTCCATGATCACAAACCTTCCATCTCCATCCTCTCTGTTGTCACTGTGTCCCTTCACTGGCCAGGCTGAGCACTCGAGGAGCTCTCAGCACCTCCTTTGTCTGGGCCTTCTGCAAAAGCCTTGCTAAGCAAGGTCTCCTTGGCCTTGCTGTGTGTGTTCAGGTGTTCTCCTATGAGCTGAGACACCTGAAGGGATTGCACTGGAGCCTAGGAACCTGCTGGCTGGGGTAGCAGAGTCATCCCTGTGTGCTCTGAGCCTTGGGGTGACTGGGGCCTCTCTTTCCCCCTCCTGTGCAGCTCCTCATGGTGTTTGAATCAGCTTCACAGTCCATATTGTTTGCTCTGACACTTGCATTTTCCAAGGTGCTGTTCCAAGTGGTGTCTGTGAAAGGCTAAGGCCTTTCTGCTAGCCCAGGGTAAACTGAGGCATGGCTTTGGTCCAGAGCTGTGTTCAGAGTTCTTGAAGGACAGCAAAAAATGGGCTGAGGAGGTGTCGTGTGGAGAAATGTTACTCAAGGGAAAAACTGTTGTGCTCTTTAGATGAAGTTTGTGCTCCCATGCTAGGACCTCAAGGGATGTAATATTCCAAGTGAAGTCTGCACTTACCTGGGGCTGAGGAGGTGATTAAGCTTATAAATGGGGAAGCAGCCCCATAATTACAGCTCTAATGGGAAGGCAGTGAGAAGGATGATGATCTGGACAGACCTAGGTGTGCAGAGGGTGATGCACTAGTGCCATAACTTCCCAATACATGCTTGGAATGACTCTTTAAACATACTCCTGTGTGGTAGGGAAAAGCTCATCATCTGGTTTTATGTGCACTATTGCAGTGGAAGGTGCTGCTACTAAACTTTCTCTATGACCACCATTTGTCTCAACCAGGTTTATGTTTCCTTGGCAAGGAGAAGCAGAGCTCCCTTCCCCTCTGCAGGGGAGAGTGTTCTCCAAAGGGCTCTGCAGCACTTCAGGAACTCTTACAAGGTTCTTTGCTATTCCTTTCCCTCGTCCTCCTCCTCTTTGCAGCCCTCCCCTGGGAGCCTGGGAGCTCCAGCTCCTGCCTTGCCAGTGCTGAGTGGCTGGAGCCAAGCAGGGAGGTCACTTTGGGTGGCAGCAGCTGATGGCATGAGCTGGCATGGCAGGAGATGGCATTTGGAACCATGGCACTGAATAAAGGCAAAGCTTTTTGCCTTGTGCCTCTGCCAGGGGTTTCTGAGAGCAAGTTGTGCTCTGCTGCAAGTTGAGTTGATGGATCTCAGCCTTGGCAAACTTTCTGGACCCGTCCTGTCTTCTGAAGGTGAACAAAGGCCAGGGAAAAGGGAACCTTTTTGGACATGCTGCCTGCAGAGCTGGGGCTGGAGGTTTCCCTATGGAGTTGCTTGGGTTGTGTGTGTTCTGTTCAAATGGAGTTGAGCTGTGCAAGAGTCCTGCTGGACTCCTCCAGACACTTTATATCCTTGGATCTGCTCACCAGAGCAAAGGATTTAGGATCTTGATTAGTTTCCAGTGACTTTTTGTTGTGTTGTTGTAAACTCTTTGTGTTCTAAAGCAGCTTAGGGCAGTAGTCATGCAGAATGTTTCTCCACACAGAGCACAAGGCATTTCCCAAAGCATTTCCAATTGGAATTATGTTAAACTCTGTGTTTCCTTCTCTGGCTTTGGAGCAGATGTTATGCTTTCTTCCCTTTCTTCTTGTTCACTTGAAAGCCTTACCCACAAGCCCATTGCTCCCAACAGATTTGCTTCTGCTGGTTGTCACTTGCAGGAACACTGGGAAGAAACAACCCTGAGCCCTCTGAGGCTGGAAGATCTCCCCTATCCTGTTGGGAATGGTGCAGTGACTCTCAGACCAAACTGACCCCACCTTTGTGCTGTTGAGACTTGGCTCAAGCAGGAGGTGACCCAGCCCAGGATCCTCTCCCAGGATCATCCTCTCCCATCACTCCACACAGCTCTAAGCACCAACACCCTTGCCCTCTCAGAGGCATTATGGGTTTGGTGCACTTTTCCATTCTCTTCAACATCTGATTTTGCCTAATAACCATACCAAAATCTCTCTTCTCCTTGCTTTTGTGCATCCCATCTTGGCTTTGAACCCCTGCTGAATAACCTGAGCTCCTCCTTGGCTAGTCTGGAGCTGAGTGGCTGAGCCTTGCTGTGCTCCTCCAGGATTTAGTAGCTGGAAATGCAAAGGGCAAGAGATGTTTTTCCCAGCAATGTACTGAGCAGAACCCTGTAATTTCCTATCATTTGACAAGGTTTTCATTGAGCTCTAAATTCAATTGTCGATTGGTCATTATTTTCTTTCTCTTCCTTTTGTTTTCTGCTCTTTTCTGCTTATCCTGCCCACTCTTCCCAGCAAAGCTGCAGAGCAGTTGGGAGGGAAGTGTGTCTCTGAAGTTAGCAGTGAGCAAAGCATTCTTGGCCTGCTCAGAAAGAGCAGCTTTGGACCAAGGAGGGGGTAACACTGCTCCCCAGAGCTACTCCCAGCTGCTCTCTCAGCTCTGAGCAGGAGGATGCACTTCCCTGGGTTGTCTCCATGCTTGTTATTTCCCTGATTGAGCCAGCTGAGCTGTTACCCTGCTAGGCTTTCAGGCTGCTGTGCCAAGGCATCTGTCCCCATTCCTGACAGCAAGTGCTCAGCAGGATGAGTTGCTTCTCTTTACATCAATCTCCATCTGAAAAGGCACTTGTTGGTCTCCTCAGATGAGGAGGTTCTCTCTGTCCCCTTCCCCTCTCCCTATATCCAGAAAACAGGAATGTGGTGTGTGCTACATGACCATTTCCAGTCTGGTTTCCCTTGTGCCTGTCTTGTTTGGCTTTCATGCTTCACCTGGGGGATTGGTGTTTGGGAAAGCTGCAGTAGGACATTCCCAGGTTTGTCTGTTTGGCTCTTTCTGTTGCTCCCCATGAGCATTAGGTGTGACTGAACCTGCCCAGGAACCTCTGCTCTGCTCAGTCCCTGGGATGTAGCATCCCAGCTCCATCCATCCCACACTATGGAGGTGCCTGGTGTCAATTCATCCTTCATGCACTCCATGTGCTGAGACCATGGCACTGGCAGCAGAGTCAAGTCTAGCCCCAGCCTGTGGCAGCTTCCAGCCTGCAGAAGACAAATGTGCTGCAGCAGTTGGCAGAAGGCTCCCAGAGCCAGCAGGGAAAGCTAAAGCATGGAGGAGCAAAGCTTGGGCAGAAGGTGACCATGATACCTTCATCTTCATGTGGACACTGCTAACAATTCCCAAGAGAGACTGCAGGGATGGGAAGAATTCCCTTGAGATAAAGAGGGACAGCCAGGAAAGGAGCTCCTCCTTGTGCAGAAGCCTTGGAGCACCTCGTGGAGAACAGATGGCTGCAGAAAGCCTGGCAGACAAGCAGCCCAGCACTGTCCTAGTGAGGATTGGCATCTCCCAGGAAGTTGAAGGAACTTCTCCTTTTCCCAGGAACCCACTCACTGCTCCTGTTTGGAGTGGGTGGAAGTGCAAGCTGCTTTGGTGGTGTGACTCTCTGCTGTGTGCACAGAGGCTCCTCTGCAGGCTATTTTAAGCTCACTGCTGCTGTTTTGCTCAGGCTCTTGGGACCCAAAGCCAGGCTGCTTTGCATGATCCGAGCTGTAGCTGCTCACCCACTCCCCTGGCCCTGCCAGCTCCAGAGCTTCTGCCTCTGAAACACAAACTACTTCTCCCAATTCATACTTGCTAGGCTCCTTTTCCCGCCCCCCCTCACCTCCCACTTGCCCCTTGGGTACCTCAAGGCTTTCAGGAGGAGGAGACATTGTGATGCAGATGTGTTGATTGAAAGAGCAGAGAGAGAAAGAGGAAAAAAGACAACATGGAAAGCACTTTGCTTCCCAGCTTGAGCAGAGCTTCCAGCACTTCCCAGAGTCAGGCATTAAGCAGGCTCCTGCTGGGCTCCTCTTTTCCCAGTCCATCAGCAAGCTGTGCTTAGAGGAAAGATCTCCTTAAAAAGGAAAAAGGAAGGCAGAAAATCCATTTGTGTCTTCAAGCTCTCTCTCAAGTGGTCAGAGGCTGTGGGAATGAGAGCTGGAAGAGGAGTCAGGGTGGGTTTGTTGTTGTTGTTGTTTCTATGGAGACTGGAATTATTCCTGGAATTATTGCAGTGATTCCCTGCTTGGTTTCCAGCCCCTGAAGCTGCTTGCCATGCATTGCAGGTGTGCCCTGTGCCTGGGATCATCCTCACGTGAGGATGAGCCATGATGGAGCATCTGGGGCCAGCAGGCACAGCTCAGAGGAGAGGAGTGAGGAGTCAGGATCTTCTGAAGGCAGAAGAGGAACAAGTTGTGCTTGGGCTGAGCAGAGAAGCAGCAATTGCTGCTAGCTGAAGGTGCTGTGCTGCTGAATCAGTGGCAGAAGCAGCAGTGTTCAGCTTGGCCACAGCATCTCCCCTGGGACCCTGGAGCAGTGCCCTGGTGCCACAGCCACCTGTCCCCTTCCACCTCTGAAGACAAGAGGCAGGGAGCTGTTTCCTCCCTGGTTTACTGCTCCAAATGAAAGCAGAATCTTGGTTGTGTTTGTGGTGGTTTCACCCAATCCCTTGTACTCAGTAATGATGTTGAGTCTCCCTGGTTTCTTAGCTCCTCTCTTTCTGCTGTGTGTAAGAAAGGGGTTTTTCTCCTTGCTTTTGCAGCATTTTATCAGCAATAATCATTATAGAAAAAAGATCAGCCCAGGCTTATGCCTCTGGACCTCTGCTGTGCACAGAAGGAGATGATGTCCTCTCAGAGCATTTAAGAACAATGCTAATAAATATTAATGTGTCTCTTAGCTGAAGGCCTCAGAGTCAGGAGTTGTTCCTCACTCAGTGATGCTGAAGGACAGGCTCTGGTGGCAGGGCTGACCTCTGTCATCACTGCCCACCCCCGGGGGCCACTTTGTCCCCTGCTGTCTCAGATGCACAGGACAACACCAGTTGGGTTGCTCTCAGCTGTCTTCCACCTTTCCAGGGTATTGTCATCTTCCTTCTCCTAGCACCTCTCCCTGTGCCATATTGCTGGAGAGCTGCTGCTTCTCTCTGAGGATGCAGAGAGGCTCAGGTGGCTCCTGCTGCCAGCCCTGGCCACTCCAAGCCCAGCCCAATCCTCCCCTTCAGGCTGAAGAAAAACCTCTCTGCTTAAAGATGAGACATCCTCTTGTGCCAGCTGTCATGTCCTGGGCTGGATGTGCCTCTCTGGGAGCTGAAGCCAAGCTTCTGAGCCCTGGATGCCTGTGCCAATGGCCTTTGTCCTGCAGCCTGCCACTTGGCTGGCTACAGCACTTTGTCACTTGATGGAAAAGCACAATTGTCATTGACTTCCCTGCAGTGGAGACTTTGGGCTTTGTGGCTTTGGTGTTTGGCTTGGGTGGGTTTGTTGTTTTTTCTTTATCTCTTCCTTTTTAATCTGTCAGTTTGTTTTCTCCAGCAAAGGTTAATTTGATCTCCTTCCCTCCCTGTGCTTTCTGTTTCTTGCCTTCCTTTTGTCAGCAAGTTCTCTGCTGTTGTTATTCCCTGCCAGGAGCCACCAGCTCGGAGCTGTAAGAGCTGTGCTAGCAACTGTAGCTCTCTGCTGCTGCCTGTGTGATCCTGGAGCTCCTCTCGGAATGCCAATTTCCCACTTTGGGAGTGAAACATTTATGAGGAGATACCTGGCTCCCTGGGAGGTGTTCCTGCTGCTGAGACTTCTCTCTGCCTGCCAATACATTTCCTTTCACTCACTGTTCCTAGGCAGATTACACTGAGCTTGTGCTGACAGAATTATTTGACAGCATCCCTTGATATTTCAGCCTCCAGAGCCAAAATCCTAGGGATATTTTGCAGTTTGTTTTCTCTTTAATCTCTTCTCTCTGTTGCTGAGAGCAGGAGATAGATTGTGGAGCTCTTAGCCTTGATAACGTCACAGCAACGTCCATCTCCCTTGAGCTGGAGACCATTAAGTGTTGAAGGGAGACAGAGGGAAAAGAACAGAGGGGAAGAGTGAGCATTGAACCAAATGATTGTATAAATGCCAGCCTCCAACCAGTCTCCTCCTCTGTGCAGTGTCCTTTTGCCAGCAGGCAGGGAGATGGATGCCCCAAGGAGTGGATTTTCCCGAGGGTGATGATGGGGAGAAAAGGCTGAGGAAGGGAGACCTACCTCAAATACCAGGGGTGGGTAGGCACCACTGAGAAGGCCACTGGGCCCTGGCAGCTGGAATGACAATATATACTGGAAAGCTCAAAGGTTGTTCTCACATGCACTCTTCCCCTCAACTCCATTTTAAGAGTGGTTTTCATGGCTTGGATGGTGAGATGCTAGCCCAGCAGAAGTCAGTGATTTATCTGTGATGGGAAGGGGCTGCACTTTTGCAGCCTTGCCAGTGCTTGTTCCAAGTTCTCCCAAGCCCCTGCCACCTGGGGGAAGGTTGGGAAAATCCTTGGGCTGCTCCTTGTCCAGTGCAGCAAAACCCAAACTGCAACCTTCATCTTTCAATGCTCATTTGGCACAGAGGTAAACAACTGCCCAAGGAGAGAGAGACAAAGGCAAATTGCTTCCCAGCTCCTCAGAGGAGCTCATTTATTGTTGCCTCAAGCAGATATTTGATGCAGGATGAGCATGGCCTGGGTGCAAGGAGGTTGGATGCAGGGAGGCTGCCTGGATGCAGTCCCATCCTTGGGGAGCAGGAGTGGAAAGGGCATTTAGCAGATGGAAAATTAAGCTGGAAGTGCAGATGGTTTGCTGGTTTGGGATTGGTTTTGGTCTTCAGGAAATCCTGACAAGTCTGCATTGCACTTGCAGTTCCTCCAGTGCTTTCAACCAAGAAGTTTTGGGTATGGATAGAGCAGAGGAGCCTGGAAGGGTAACAGTTGGCTTGATTCCCTCCTCAGGTTTGGGAGGTTGTGCTGAGTTGTGGCCACAACAGAAGGTGTTACCACAAAATCTAACTCCTTTGATGCTGGTTTTCTTCTCTGCTTGCTGTAGTCCCACACTTGGTTCTTGTGTAGGAGCATTCAGCTGCAGAACACCCCATCCCCTCCTGGCTGACAGGCTGCTTCTCCCTGCAGCACAAGCAGCTCGTGCTGCATGGCACAGAGCCTGCTCCAGAGGAAGGGAAAGGGTGGGAAAAAGGGACAGGAGCAAGTCAAAACAAGATCTTCAGACTCCTTGGAAGTCACTTCTTCCCCATGCAAATAAATCACTGACCTCTAGCAGTGAATGGAGCACTGAGCCCTTCCTCCCTTCCCTCCCTTGATCGACTCTCAGCTGGCAGCAATGTGGGATTTGCAGGAATCCCCCAGCTCAGGGGATAAGGGGAGGGGGAAACATGGCAGAGCAGTCTGTAGGAAGGTGCTGCTGTATGGTTGATGGTGATTTCTCCTTGCAGTTTCCTGCTTTTTCAACTTCACCAGCCCATCTGGGATTGTGCTCTCCCCAAACTACCCCGAGGAGTATGGCAGCAGCTTGCACTGTGTCTGGCTCATCATTGCCAAGCCTGAGAGCAGGATTCACTTGGCTTTCAATGACTTTGATGTGGAGCCCCAGTTTGATTTCCTAGCTGTGAAGGATGGGGGTACTGCAGAGTCTCCAGTGCTGGGAACCTTCTCAGGAAACCAGATCCCCTCCTCTCTGACCAGCAGTGGTCACGTAGCCAGGCTGGAATTCCAGACTGACCACTCCATGGAGAAGAGAGGCTTCAACATCACCTTCACCAGTAAGTACCAGCTCCTTCCTTCCTTCTGGGTTTCACTGCAAGCTCTAAGTTCGTGGTGGTGACTAAGGAGTTGGAGTTTGGCCTCACTACAAGCATTGCAATTCCAGAGAAGGCCTCAAGGTTGGACTAAGTCTGGTTGGGTACT
This sequence comes from Bucco capensis, assembly GCA_013396975.1. NCBI lineage: Eukaryota > Metazoa > Chordata > Aves > Piciformes > Bucconidae > Bucco > Bucco capensis. Next base: position 98,696 of record VWZO01008846.1, on the reverse strand, counting down.
TGAGGTCTGGGGTGAAGCTTAGTGCTGATTTGCACAAGTTCTTCCTGGCTGTGAAGTTTGAGGTTGTCCAGGTTGGCTCTGGGTTATCTGTCTATGGAGCTACCATGGTCTCTGTTCTGCCACCAGCTGTAGCTTGCTGGGGGAGGTGAGCTCTTGGCTCTCTCTCTCTGTTCAGCAAGATGAGACAATGCTTTGTGGACTGTTAGCTCTTGGCTGCTGTGCCACTCTGCAGCAGGCTGCAGGCTCATCAGATGAAGTAGCTTGTGTGTGGTGGCATCACATACCCCTAGATTCCAGTCCTAGATCCTTGAGGTGGGAGCTAGCTCCTCCAGAAAGGCTGGTGCTGCCCTCCAGGCTGCATCTCTGATCCCTGTGTTGGGAGTTGTGGCTGTTCCCTCTAGGAAGACTTTCCCAAAGCAGATCTTCTCTTGTTGTAAATGGCTTTTCAGTGCACGGGAGTTAATCTGTTCTGACTGCTGGAGCTACCAGAAGGGAGCTCCTGAGTCTTTCTCAGACACTTTGCCATCCTTCCCTTCGGCTCAGGTCTGAGAGGAGACAATGTTTTGCTGCAAGGGGACAGGTAGCAGAGCAGGAGGAACAGGCTCAGCTCATGTTTTCCCCTTTAGCATGAATAGAACAAGGTATTGTAGAAGTAAAGGTGCTCAGGGAGAAATCCAGGAGTCGCCTGAATTTGGTCAAGTGCATTAAAGATACTAGAGAATAATATGTCTGCAATTCATCTAGAGCCTTTCACCTTTCCTACCTTGCTCATCTCTGAAGACTTCCTCCCAGCAGATGAAAACACAGGATATAATTATGCACTTAATGGGGAATTAAGGCTCTGGACTTGCTCCTTGGGTGCTTGGCTGCTCTCTAGCCTTTCTCTGCTGGGAAAGGGCAAGGCTTTCAGCAGAGCTGTGGCTGTGCAGGTCCTCCTAGAGAGGTAATTGCTGTGTGTCCTTCCCTTGATCCTGCTAAAGGTGACAAGCAAGGGCAGGGACTGCATGGCAGTGACTCAAGGTGCTGAGAGGAGCCTTCCTTCCAACCACAGCACCTTCAAGCTCTCCTTTGTCCTCACTAATGGTTAATTGATGTCTTCTCTATGCAGATGCATGCCCTGGGGCATTTTTAGAGTGGGTTTCTTTTAATTCTTTCTCTATTTTGAGTGTTTTGTGTCTTTTCCTGTGTGAAAGATGACTAAAGAGAGAACTGGCTCTGCAGGCTCTTTCCTGGCTCCTGTTGCTGCTAGAGCTCAGCACCTCTGGGATGCAGATGGTTTTAATCTCATCCTTCCTAAGCAAAACCTAAGTGGCTTCAACTACAATGGGGGGAAGACCTCCTTGGATCTCCTAGCAGTTGAGAGAAGAGGTGGTGACATGTTTTCTGCCACAGGCTGACTTGTCTGGGTGGGCCACAGTAGCTTTGCTGGGTTGGTAGTTGGCCAGCTTCACATCCATGCTGGTGTTCCCTGTGTCTGATGTCTGGGACAAGAGAAGAGAATCCTGATACAATCATGGAACATCTTGGGTTGAAAGGGACCTTTCAAAGTCATCTAGCCCAACCCCCTGCAGTCAGCAGGGACATCTGCAACTACAGCAGGTTGTTCATAGCTCCAAACAACCTGACCTGCAATGGTTCTAGGGATGGGACATCTCCCACCTCTCTGGGCAACCTATTCTAAGGTTGTTGTCTCCAGAGGAAAGACATGAAACTATTGTTTAATTGCTAAGTTTGTGGTCCCACATCCTCATTTATTGCTCCCTGTTCTCCTGCCTTCCCCCCTCAGCCTTCAGACACAACGAGTGCCCTGACCCTGGGGTGCCTGTCAATGGCAAGCGGTTTGGTGACAGCCTCCAGCTGGGCAGCTCTGTGTCCTTCCTGTGTGAGGAGGGCTTCATCAGGACCCATGGCTCAGAAACCATCACCTGCATCCTGAAGGAAGGCAACGTGGTCTGGAACAATGCAGTGCTCAGATGTGAAGGTAGATTGGATCATCTTTCCTATCAGCCTGCGTGTGGGAGCTGGAGGGAGATGATCCCCTGGGCCTGGGGGAAAAGGATGATAGTTCTGTCTGTTGAGGAGTTGCTGAGATAACTCCTGTTGGGAAGCCTTTTAGCATCAGAGAATCATCTAGATTGGAAAAGATCTCTAAGCTCAAGTCCAACCATCAACCCAACTCCACCATGCCACTAAATCATGTCCCCAAGAGCCATGTCCACATGGTATTTGATGCCCTCTAGGGCTGGGCACTCCACCACTGCCCTGGGTAGCCTGGGCCAATGCCCAAGTGGAGAAAGTGTTCCTACTAGCCAACCCCAGAACAGGGGAGATGAGCTGAGTTAAAGACTTTAAATACAGATTGCAAAGCTTCTCCCCCTCCCAGTCCTTTAAAGCTTCTACTGTGGAAAGGAGAAGTGAAGAAAGAGCTCATAGAGGTGGAGAGGGAGGTGATGCCCTGTGCTGCTGTTTACAGGGATTTGAGTAACAAGCACCATGCTCCTGAGGAATTGTGCTGGAATAGTGAGGAATAAAGTCCAGGAGCTGGTTGTGCATTGTTCAGTGATGAGCAACAGGAATGGCAGAGGCTAGGCCATTGTCCTTCAGGTTAAAGGAGGAGATTTCAGTTGTGTCCAATAACTTCTATGTGATAAGAAGCTAGACTTCTTCATTTTTCTTGTTCTACTTCTCTGTTGCCAGCAGCTGACAGTAAAATGTCTGTGGGTTTGACTCAAGAGTTCCCTTTCCTTGCTGCCTTTGGAAGTGCAGACAGCAATCAGACATTCACTTCCCATCAACTTTTATCTTTGGCAGCTTTGATAACCTTATGCCATTAACTTGTGCTTTTCCCCCTCTGTGATCACAGTGACTCCTTGGGCTCTCCCTTCACCAGGCCTCAGTTAAGTGTACATTTTAATGGGGCCTTTTTTAATCAAGGAGGAAGGCTCCAGATCTAAAGTACTGGTTAGGGCTTGGAAAAAATTAATGGGAAAGAAAGAGACCTCAAAAAAAACCAACAGAGAGCTGAAAGATGGATAGGAGTCCTGACAAGAGAATGATGTAGCTTTGGGGCAGAAAGGAGCTTCTTGTTCCAAACTAATTGGTTTGGAGCCAGTTGAGATCAGTTGACTTCCATCTGGCACCCTTGAGATCAGCAGGGAAGGCTATGGCAGGTGTGACACTGCACAGCTTGGGCCAGGCTGCACCCTGCCTTGGTGCTTCAGGAGCAGTGTCCTCTGGGTCCCCTTGGAGTGTGCTGGCAGTGAGCTCGGTGAGGTGACAAGCCTGCTGTGCCCTGGGACAGCAGCGTGGTGACACTGCCACGGGTGAGCAGCCCCAGTGACTTGACTCAGCAGGACAGGAGGCAGCACCTGGGGGATGAATGTGCAGAGTGCTGAGCAGGAGGAAGCCAAACTCACAGGCACAGACACCCTTTGGCATCCCATCTGAGAAAGAGAGATGCATTTAGAGGCCAATCCACTGCACGCACTTAGGGCACAGGATATGGTGCTTCTGCTCCATTAGATCCAATGTCCTTTCTCCTCAGCTTGTGCTGAGGGCACAGAGAGACCCTGGTGTAGAAATATCTGCCACAGCCTTGGGATGTCCCTTGCAGCAGCAAAGACATGTCTCAGTTACTCCAGAGAGGAGAGATTTCCTGGCACCTGCAGCCAGAGCAAGGCCAACTGACCTTGCAGCTTGCTCTGCTCTTATGTCTAATAATGATTATTCTACCCTGTCCCCTCAGAGCCACTGCCCAAGGTCAGGCTGCTGCCTCCCCCAGATGCAGGAGCAGTTGGAGCTGAAAAGGCAATTTCTGCAGCAGCTACTCTTGTTAGTTCACCTGATGCTGAGTGTTTGTAACGTGGGAGTAGCAATAACTCCTGAAAGCTGTGGCAGGGACAGGAACATCTGCTCCTGCCACAGCTTCTCTGATGCTCTTCACCTCACCTGTGCCTTTTTCTCCTTGTTCCCAGCACCCTGTGGAGGTCACTTGACATCACCCAGTGGAACCATCCTGTCCCCTGGCTGGCCTGGCTTCTACAAGGACTCCTTGAGCTGTGCCTGGGTCATAGAAGCCCAGCCAGGCTACCCCATCAAGATCACATTTGACAGGTGCTCACCTTGGAGGTCTCACAAGTCTTCTCTTGGTGCTTGGTTGTGGAGCTTCCAGCAGGGCTGAACCTCTGGAGGGGAGGGAGGAGAGTGCTCAACCTTGTGTCTGGCAGCCAGCTTCTCTCTTCCTCTTCTTCTTTTTCGTGAACTCCTGACAAGACATTAAAATTCATCTCCCATGCGAGCAGAAAAGGTGGAAAATGGTGATTTGGGACTAGCTCCTGCTCATTTTCAGTGCTGTGTTAGGACAGGTTTGGGGAGAAGCAGCAGCATTGAGCATCTCACCTCTGGCTTTCCCTCACTGAGCAGGGCTGTGCTCTTTTGAACCTGGCTCGGGGTGTCTGGGAGGGGATTGTTCCTGCAGTGGAAGGCTCTTGTCACTGCAGAGACTCCTCAGTGTCAGCACATGAAGGATCAGAAAGGAACCAGTGTGCGTGGGAGGGGAGCGAGGTGCTGCCAGGGCAGGCAGGAGGAACAGGACTCATCCAGTGGCCTCTGCTGCCTTCCAGTCATTAGAGCAGCTGCAAGAGCCTCAGTGGAGGAACATGAGCCATGCTGCTTCCTCACAGCTCTGTTCTCCTGTCCCTTGCAGGTTTAAGACAGAGGTGAACTATGACACCCTGGAAGTGCGGGATGGTCGCTCCTACTCTTCCCCATTGATAGGTGTCTATGATGGGACTCAGGTGCCTCAGTTCCTCATCAGCACCAGCAACTACCTCTACCTCCTCTTCACCACTGACAAAAGCCACTCTGACGTAGGCTTTCAGATCAGATATGAAAGTAAGTGCAAGTTGCTCCTGTGATTCCTCTCCAGCAGCACAGAGGACTCAGTAGAGCCTCCCTGGAGTCACTTCTCCCCTTTGCCAGGCAGCTGCAGCCCCTGGAGGAGGTGAAGCTGCTGCAGGTGAAGTCACTGCTTCTGCTTTTTGGCCATCTTGGTTGTGTGTAGAGCTTGATTTTAGCACCTATTCCTGATGTTAGGAGGCAGAGTGGAGTTCCTCTGTCGGTTTTATCCTCAGCAGGATGGGAGGAGCTGCACGTTCTCCTTGCCCCTTGCAGCAGGCTCTGCAGCCCCTGGGTGCTCTGACACGCGTGGGTTTCTTTGCCACAGCTGTGAAGCTCCAGTCAGACCACTGCTTGGATCCAGGGATCCCAGTGAACGGGCAGCGCCACGGCAATGACTTCTACGTGGGAGCCCTGGTGACCTTCAGCTGTGATTCAGGCTACACCCTGAGTGACAATGAAGCCCTGGAGTGTGAGCCAAACTTCCAGTGGAGCAGACCACTGCCCAGCTGTGAGGGTAAGGAGAGCAGGAGGAGAACATCTGCAGGAGATGGCAAACCATTCCTCTTGCAGCTCTCGTGTGAAAGCTGTGAGGTTCCCAGGGAGGTTTGCTCTCTCTAGCTCCTTTGCTTTTGATGGCTTGGGCTTTGCTTTGGCATTCAGAGGTCCTGCTGTTCTTCCAGCTGATGGTGGGGTTGGAATTCTTCAATCCTTTCTCTCTTTCTGGTTGCAGCTCTCTGTGGAGGTTACATTCGTGGTTCCAGTGGTACCATCTTATCCCCAGGCTTCCCTGATTTTTATCCCAATAACTTGAACTGCACGTGGACAATAGAAACATCCCATGGAAAAGGTGAGAAGCCTTTAGCTTGGAGTGGATTTGGAGGTGGACTTGGAGGGGAAGTGGTCAGTAGGCACCTGCTTGGCTAGTTGCCATTCTTGCCACCAGCCAGATGTTGTCTCTGGACAAGGTGCAGATGTTTTTGGTGTCATGATGAAATGGAAAGGATTAAGAGGGAGAGAGGTGGTTCCATATCAACCCCCAGCTGGAGAGCCTGGTGTTGTCTTTGGTTTCACACCTTTGTAGCAGCATCCTTTGGATAGTTAGCTGGTGTTTGGACACTGGCACTGCTAGGAATGCCATGTGGAGAAGGGACAAACTGTCACTGCCACCACTGCAGCCTGTCTGGTACTTGACAGTCCTTCCAGCCTTATTGTTCTTTGCTGGATCCCTAGCTCTGGGAGCATGTTACAGATGGAGAAGTGGCAGCATGGAATCAGTCATTTCCAGCCATGGTTCTGCAGCTCTCATTTCCTCACTAGCCAAGAGGATTGCTAGCAGAGAGAGAAAGGACAGAGCTCTTTAGTCTTTATCCTGAAAGACCTGGAGCCCAGGGGCTGTTATCCTGAAGGACCTGGAGCCCAGGAGCTGTTATCCTGAAAGACCTGGAGCTGAGGAGCTGTTTTGGGTTGGTTGCCACCATCTCTGACCTTCACTTCTTGGAAGGAATCAGCTTGCCTGTGAGCAGTAAAGCTTCCAAGAGAAATTGGATAGCAGAGGGCTAACTCAGAGTTGTGATTTGATGCTGCCCAAACCCCTGTTGGGATGGATATTAATCCTCATGCTCCAGAGCTTTAATCAAGTCTCTAGGTTAGGCTCATCCTGATCTCCCAAACGGAATGGGGGAACAAGGAGGAGATAATTCCTCTGCTCCTTCCTTGCAGGCTGCCTGTGCTTGCTCTGGAAGCAGCTGATGCTGTGCTTTGGCAGAGCTGGGATGCAGAGCAAGGGAAGAGCAGCACTTGGGTCTCCTCAGGCTGGCAAGCTCCCTGCTGTTAATTGTTGCCTAAAATGAGCTCACTTGCTGATGCCCCTGATGGGAGGAGGGATGAGGTGGAGAGCACAGCAGGCTCTGGGTGGGCCTGGAGGATGCTGCTTGCTCTGCAGCAGGGGAGGAGGGTGAAGGCCAGTGTGGTGTGAGCCTGCCCTCTGAAGCTGTGCTGAGACCTTTGGGCTCTAAGAAGCCCTGTCAATGCCAAGAGGCTTTTCTCTGTATTGCTAGGCATGTGCTGGGAATGTGCCAGGGCTCCAGAGATAAGCTCCTGCCTCTCTGAAAGCTCTCCCTGTCAGGCTTTGGGCTGGGTTGTTTTTTCTTTTCTGGTTGTTTTTCAAAGATGGAATTATTTCCCAGAGAATGTCAGTGTTTCTACTTGTGTTTGAATTCCAGCATGAAAAATCACCTAGCTGGAGGCTCCTGCAGCAGCCTGGAGCACTTACTGTGTTGTGTCTGGGGGTGTGAAGGATCCTCTCAGTAATCCATGATTCCTTTCTTGTTCATTTACAAATGCAAGGTCACAGCCTTCTCCAGGAGATGATTCACAATGTTGAAATTGAATTTGGAAGAAGAGACAAAATAGTTTTCCCTCAGTTTGCCTGCTCTTGGAGCTGCAGCTGGTGTGGGGTTTATTTTGTCAGCCAAACATGGAGATAAGAGGAGGATTCTCCTTGCTTTCAAGATCTGTTGGGATGGCAAGGCCTGGGCTAACCATCCTGACTCTGCCTGACCTGCCCACATCTGCACTGGCTGCAAGTGGGCTAACCACTGTCTGCCCTGGAGATGGATCCCAGAGGGACAGCAGGTCCTGGAGATGGATCCCAGGGGGACAGCAGGTCCTGGGGATGGATCCCAGGGGGACAGCAGGTCCTGGAGATGGATCTCAGGGGGACAGCAGGTCCTGGGGATGGATCCCAGGGGGACAGCAGGTCCTGGAGATGGATCCCAGGGGGACAGCAGGTCCTGGGAGAAGGTCCCATGGGGACAGCAGGTCCTGGGGATGGATCCCAGAGGGACGGCAGGTCCTGGAGATGGATCCCAGGGGGACGGCAGGTCCTGGAGATGGATCCCAGGGGGACGGCAGGTCCTGGAGATGGATCCCAGGGGGACGGCAGGTCCTGGAGATGGATCCCAGGGGGACGGCAGGTCCTGGAGATGGATCCCAGGGGGACGGCAGGTCCTGGAGATGGATCTCAGGGGGACAGCAGGTCCTGGGGATAGGTCCCAGGGGGACAGCAGGTCCTGGAGATGGATCCCAAGCTCCCTGCTGTTAATTGTTGCCTTAAATGAGCTCACTTGCTGATGCCCCTGATGGGAGGAGGGATGAGCTCCTTCCCAGGAGCTTTTCCTTCTCCCTTGGGCTGGGAAAGAAGGACTCAATCATGGACTTGTATCGGGGAGAGGACAGAGGGGACAGGGAGGTGCTGTAGGAGCGCTGCTGGCTGAAGCCTGCTCTCTTCCTCCTCCCCTGCAGGTGTGTTCTTCACCTTCCACACCTTCCACTTGGAGAATGGCCATGACTACCTGCTGCTGACAGAGAACTCGAGCTTTGGGCAGCCCCTGCAGCAGCTGACGGGCTCGCGGCTCCCTGCCCCGCTCAGCGCTGGACTCTTCGGCAACTTCTCTGCACAGCTCCGCTTCATCTCAGACTTCTCCATGTCCTACGAGGGCTTCAACATCACCTTCTCAGGTAAGCACAGCATGGGCACAGAGGCCTCTCTCCTTGCCCTCTTCTCCCCACTCGGCTGCAGAGCTTGGCAGTGATGTGCTGTGGGTGCAGTGGGGAGTGCTCTAGGTGACTGAGGGTCACTCCTCACAGTATCCCAGGATGTCAGGGGTTGGAAGGGCCCTAGAAAGCTCATCTAGTGCAACCCCCCTGCCAGAGCAGGAGCACCTAGACCAGCTCACACAGCAATGTGTCCAGGCAGCTCTGCAATGGCTCCAGACAAGGAGACTCCACAGCCTCCTGGGCAGCCTGGGCCAGTGCTCTGGCACCTGAACTGCAAACAAGTTTCTCCTCAGGTTAATACTAAACCTCCTGTGCTCCAACTTGCTCCCATTCCCTCTTGTCCTCCCATTGGATGCCATTGAGCAGAGCCTGGCTCTCTCCTCCTCACACTCACCCTTCACATATTTCTAAGCATTGCTGAGGTCTCCTCTCAGTCTCCTCTTGTCCAGGCTGAAGAGACCCAGCTCTCTCAGCCTGTCCTCCTAGGGCACATGCTCCACTCCTTTCAGGATCTTGCTGGCCCTGTGCCCCTTGGTCACCCAGTGAATGATTCCAGCATTCAACCACCCTGTGGCCCATGGAGTTGGGCTATTCCCTTGCCTATCCCCAGGTGTGGCTGTTCTGTCTGCCTTGAGCCCCAGGAGATGGCTGGGTTGAACCCACTGGAGTTTAATTCCACAGCAAACACCTTTGTTGCTCTCTCCCTCCTCACACAATCCTCTTCTCTGCTCCCTTTATGGACAGAGTTTCAGCTCATGTCTTCTGGGCTATGCCATCCTGCTTTTCCTCCACTTGCCTCCTGCAATCAGTGCAGCATTTCCAGCAGGGGAAGCTGGGACAGATGGGATCTTTTGGAAGGCAACACTGAGCAATCTGGATTTGTTGGATAGGGAGCAAGCCAGAGCTGGTCACTTCCCTGGTCTGTCTGCTCTCTTTCCTTTGGTTCCTTGCTCCACTTGGATGCTCAGCCAGTGACCCAAGCTCTGCAGCTGCCTTCAGCCTGGCCTAGATGGAGCCCATGCCTCCTGGAGCCTATGGCAGCTCTCCAGGAGCCTCTGGCATTGCTGGGAAGCTCTGCAGGCAGGGATATTTGCTTGTGATACTTGGTGGAAGCTAGGCAGAAAGTTTCCAGTTAACTTTCATTTTGATGAGGGGGAAAAAAATGGCTTTTTGTCCTGAAAAAGATTGCCTCTAATGATCATTATTATTTGTAATGCATTTGGAGACTTCTTCCCTCTCGTGGAAAATGGAAATGGGAGTCAGGTCTAATTTTAGCTTCCCTTTTTTTTTTTAGCTCTCTATGTGCATACTTTGTACCTTGCCAGGTCTGTTTTGTTTCAGAAGCTAAGGCTCCAAAGAGATTTCCTTTCTCATGTTTTGTGGTCAAAGGCAGGCACTTGGCTATTAGCCCCAGTGCTCCATGACCTTTTCCTTTAGCAGCAGCTGAAATGTTCTCTTCCATTCCCTGAGCTGGATGCTGTGTTCAGTCATGTTCAGGATTAGCAGTGTTGAGGCAGCAGAAATCCCATCTGGATCAATTCATCTTCTTTGGACTCCATCAGAGGCAGGATGACAAATTTCCAGTGTGCTTTGTCACCACTGATGTCACTTTCTTGTTTGCACTGATGGCAGGGACAAGAAATGCAACCTTTTGTGTTTTGAGCTGGTTCAAAGCAAGATCCTGGTGGTATTCCAGGGAGGTGATGGAGTCTCCATCTCTGGAGATGAACTTAGGGCCATGGTTTAGTGGTATGGTACTGATAGCTATGGTTGGACTTGAGGAGCTTAGAGGTCTCTTCCAACCTTAGTGATTCTCTGAGAGATTCCAAAGCCACCTGGACCCCATCCTGTGCAAGCTGCTCTAGGTTCTCCTGCTCTTGCTGCCAGGGAGGTTGGACTAGATGATCTCCAGAATGGTTTGGGTTGGAAGGTCCCTTCCTAACACTCTGGGATGATTCTGTGACATGCTTTGGGAGGGTTGCAAGTTGATCTCCATGCTGTGCATCATAGAATCCTAGCCTGGTTTGGGTTGGAAGGGAGCTCTGGAGCTCATCTAGTCCAACCCCCCTGCAGTGGGCAGGGACATCCCCAACTAGAGCAGCTTGCCCAGAGCCCTGGCAAGCCTCACCTGCAATGCCTCCAGGGATGGCAACTCAACCACCTCCCTGGGCAACCTGTGCCAGTGTTCCACCACCCTCATGGGGAGGAACTTCTTTCTAATATCCAGTTTAAATCTACTCTTCTCCAGTTTAAAACCCTTGTCCCTTGAATCTAGCCTGGCTCTTTCCTTCGTAGCATGGATCACAACTGAGAGTTCACTCATTCCCCTTCCCCAGCTGCCAGTCCATGAACATCCCTTTGTCCCCTTTGCAGAATACGACCTGGAGCCTTGTGATGAGCCAGAGGTGCCAGCCTACAGCATCAGGAAGGGCTTGCAGTTTGGTGTGGGAGATGTGCTGACCTTCTCGTGCTTCCCTGGCTACAGGCTGGAGGGAGCTTCCCGCCTCACCTGCCTCGGCGGGAGACGGCGGCTCTGGAGCTCGCCTCTGCCAAGGTGTGTTGGTAGGTGGTCATGTGCTTTCATTTTGCTTGGTTGCTTACACTGTGCTGGAGCCCTTTGGCTTGGGAAGGGATGGGTGGCATCTCCCCCAGCTCACAGGGTGGATGGAGGAGAGGGATGGAGCCAGAGGGGAGCTGCTGTGTGTGGGGATGGGAGGGATGTGCAGCAGGGCTGTAGAGCTCTCCCAGCGTGGGTCACACACATCCACAGGGCTGCTGTGGAGCTCCAGGGAGTGTGTCACAAGCCATGGGATGTCTCTCATCCCAGTGGGGTTAGTTGGTGTGAAACACCATGGGTTTGGGGCCATCCTCTCCTCAAATCACACATAAGTCAGTTATATTCCCGTGCTCTCTTTCCCCTCCTCTCTTTCCCCTCCTCTCTTTCCCCTCCTCTCTTTCCCCTCCTCTCTTTCCCCTCCTCTCTTTCCCCTCCTCTCTTTCCCCTCCTCTCTGCTCTGGCCTTGCCTCTTCTCCCTGGGCCAGGCAAGGTCTCCTGTGCCTGTGCCAAGCCAAACCTGAGCTCCCTGAGGGGCTCTGAGTGACATCTGGGGATGAAACAGAGAGATGTGAATTGGAGCTCACTCCCAAAACACAGAAGCAAAAGAATCCCTGCTTCCCTCTCTCTTCCTGATGGGAATGGATGCTGCAAAGCAGGGAAGGAAGAAACCCCCAGGGAGCAAAGGCCAAGAGGTGCTGTCAGCTGCTGGGGACAGCAGTGACAATAAAAGAGGTCACATTTTGCCCTCTTGGCTTTCCAGAGATGGTTTGGGGAAGATGTTGGAATTGAGCCTTAGCTTTCTCCTCTGTACCTAGTTGGAAGTTTCCCCAAGGATGTTTTTGTGGCACTGAGTGCTGGATATTCAACCAGGATTGTCACAGCTTTGCAGAGGTGTGGAAAAGACCTGGAATGTTTCAATCTCATCATATTTTCCTGGTTTCCTCCTGGCTCATGGATCAGGAGGAATAGAAATACAAGCAGGGGATGCCTTTCCAGGGATTTGGGATTGTCTTTCTGAATTGGGTCCCAAGGGAGCACTTGATCATGCCAACTGTGCATCTCAGGAGAGGGATTTAGTCTCTCCTGTAAGGTTCAAGGATAGCAGAAGTGCTGCTTGGTCTACTGACTGCACATGGAAGTAGAGTCCATGGAGGTGTTAGCAGGTGGGAAGAGAGGAAGGAGTGAGGAGCATCTCTGGCTTTCTGGAGGAGTCACCTGCATGTCTCATCTGGCTGGGACATCCAGCTGGGTATTAAAATGTGCTCTTGTGTCTTTATCTAGCTGAATGTGGCTCATCTGTAACTGGAACCCAAGGTGTCCTGCTGTCTCCCAACTATCCCTTAAACTACAACAACAACCATGAGTGCATCTACTCCATCCAGACCCAGCCAGGAAAGGGGATCCAGCTGAAAGCCAGGACTTTTGATCTGGAGGCAGGAGATGTCCTCAAGGTAATTCATCCTAGCTCTTTGCCTGCAGATGGATGTGTAAACAAATGCTGTGACCATGAACAACAGAGATATCTTTGCTCCATCACTGCACCTTCTACTCTGAAGGCTTCCCTGAGATTTGGAGCTTGGTTGGAATCTCAGGGGTTCTTCTTTCTGAGCTAAACTAAACTTCAGTCCTTACCTGCAGAGCTTTCCAGGAGCAATGATTAACCCCTGAGGGAGGGAGAGTTTTGGGGCATTATAGTTGTGCTTTTAAGACTCAAGGCTGATTTATTCCCCCACCAGAAATGGGCAGAACTCCAGTCTCAAGCTCCCCAGCATCCTCAGCCTCAGATTAATCTGCATTTACAAGGTGCAGGATTCTGTCTGGGAGGAGGCAAATCCAGGCTGAGCTTCTAATAACCATGAGGAAATGGGTTTGGAGGAGGCATTAATATTCCAAGCTGTGTGCTGCTGTGCTAAGCCATCTTCCCTCAGAAAGCCTCTCTCCTTCTCTAAGTGCCATGCTTCTGCTCTGCAAGAGAGGTGTAATCCACATTCTTTTCAGCTCATAAATGGCTGGAAAAGGAGAGAGATTTCCAGCTAATGCCCAGAATAGACTTGTCGTGGAGGAAATGATGTTCTCTCACCAGGTTTGTCATCAGCTTCTCATCCCCTCCTGAGGAATGTCACTATCAATCTCCACCAGGGAGAAGTTGTTCTTTAGCCTCCTAGAGAACCATTCTTTCTAAAAGAAAGGAAAAACACCATCACCAGTTGTGTTTTGGTTAAAGAATAGCAAGGTCAAGGCATAGCTGTGAGTCACTCTAGGTAGAAAAAAGAGCTTTTTTCAGTAGCTCTGCAAGAGAAGTTGGTTCAGAGGATGGAGCCCTGAGCTCAGGTGGAAGGAGAAGGATGTGGATCCTCCAGGCTGTCAATTGGGAAGTCTCCTCAAGCTAAACTCTTCACTGGGATAATTTGCCTGGCTCCAAAGGCACTGCCCCTGAAATAGCCAATGAACCAAGTTTTGCAGGAGGTGTTTCTTGCTGCTCCTCCCAGGTCTATGATGGCACCAACAGCTCTGCTCGCCTGCTGGGCTCCTTCAGCCTGTCTGAGATGCTCAGCACCAGCATCAACAGCACCTCCAGCAGCATGTGGCTGGAGTTCATCAGCAACACTGACAACACCAGCAAAGGCTTTGAGCTACACTTCTCCAGTAAGTCTTGGCTCCATGTGCTGGGAAGCAGAGGTGCTGAGCTGCTGTGTTCCCACCTCACAGCTGCATCCCCAGAGGAAACTCTGCCTGCCATTAAGAGCTTGTGCTCTGAGGTGGAATTGGACTGGGCTAGAGGAGGTGGTGGTGATACAGAATCTGCTGAGGTAGCAGATTTCTGGGACCTTGTTCAAATCTTCATTTCTATCTATTTATTTCAATATGGTTGCTTTTGTTGTTTGTTGGTTTTTTTTTTCTCTTCATCAAATGATTTCCAGAGGAAAATACTCATATGTTCTTGTGTCAAAACCTCTCTGATGCACACAGCTGCTCTTTCTCCTACTGCAGGTTTTGAACTCATTAAGTGTGAAGACCCTGGTGTCCCACAGTTTGGCTACAAGGTCCACGATGAGGGACACTTTGCTGGCAGCTCTGTGTCCTTCAGCTGTGACCCTGGCTACACGCTGAGAGGCAGCAAGGTGCTGGTGTGCCTGACAGGGGAGAGGAGAGCCTGGGATCTACCCCTGCCAACCTGTGTAGGTGAGACAGCTCCTGCTCTTCCAAGCTCCTCTGGAAGTGCTTTGCTGGTGGGCATCAGCTACCTGCACCTCCTGCTCTGCTGAGCCAGCTGATGCTCTGATGCTCAGCATGTTAGCCAGGAGTGGAGACTGAGTAAGGCATCTTCAGTCTGAGAGAGAGCACTGCACACCTTCTGCAGGCAATCTGACAGGAGACACAGCTCCCAGCTCAAGCCTTGACAAGCTTTCTTGCTTCCTTGCCATGAGGCTCCTGCTTTCCCAGTCCTCTCCTTGTCCTTGAGTGTGCTGAACAGAGTGGTGCTTGCTGATAATGGCAGACATCAGTGTCTGCAGGAGCTGGGCAGGTCAGAGTCATGTTTATTGGAGAGCTACATGACACCTGAGTCCAAATCCTCAGGCATTTTAATTCCCTCTCAGTCCTTAGCCAAGCCCTGAGCTCCCTTTTCCCTGTAGCTCTCCAGAAGGATGTCTTCTTGCTTGGAAAGTTGAGTTTTGTGGATCTAAATGAAGTGCTGTTGGGCTGGTGCTTGATAGTTTCATCAGGAGCTGATGTTTCCAGGCCATGGCTAGGTTCTTGTAGACTTAGTCCTCTGAGAGCTCTCAGCAAGCACCAGGCTGCTCTCCTGCTGCTCTCCCTGACCCTTGTGTTCCTTGCAGCTGAGTGTGGAGGCACTATCCAAGGAGAGACCTCAGGGAGGATCCTGTCTCCTGGCTACCCAACACCCTACGACCATAACCTGAACTGCATTTGGACAATCGAGGCAGAAGCTGGCTGCACCATAGGGTGAGTTGGGCCAGCTTGTTTTAGCTTGGCTTTCTTTCCAGAAGCAAGTCAAAAACTAACTAAGGCAAGTAAGGGAGTCAACTCCAGGTGGAGGAACACAGGCTGGGTTATCTCCCAGAGTCATGAAGCTTGGGAGAGACCTCTAAGCTCATCAAGTGCAAGCATCTCCTTGGCAGCTGCGACAGAAGCAGCATCACTTCTCCTTTCTCCTAAGCTTTTTAGCCCTGTGGCCTCTGCTAGTACAAAGTAGACATCAGACACACTTTTGCCTCCCCAAAAGTGTCAGAGACTACCTCAGGCAGAGCAAGTCAACTCTCCTCTCAGACCTAGTCCTTATCAGCTTTGTGAGAGTGTCCAAAGGAGCCAAGGCTGGAATGAAATGATGCCAGGCAGAGGGACAGTGCTAGACCTTGTGACCTTGCCATTAGAGGTGAAAGCTTCCTGCTCCTTTCTTGGGCAGCTCAGAGGAGCTGATCCCTGCCTAGTGGAGGGAGAACATTTGCAGGGAGTTCATTTTTATGGTAATCCATTGGCAAACTAAATCCTCTTCAGGCATGATACAATTGTACAGAGCTCTCCTTTAGCACTTCCATTAACACCAATCACCAAAGCCTTCTGGATCAAGCTGTGTCTGCTGCACAAGAATGTGGGCAAGGAGAGAAAAGTGGGGAAAAAAATGAGTCTGGACATCCTGGGCATGGAAGTTGAAGGGTTGGACTGGGAGAGAGGACACAGGAATGCACACACACTTCCAATGATAACTGAAAGGACTTGGCTGAGCTGAGGGAGAGGCAGAAGAAGTGAGAGGATGCACTGGAGGATGAAGGAGTGAAAGTTGCCTTTGGAGCACTGCAGAGAGCACTGAACACCAGGTGGAAGTGGCAGTTTGTTGTCTAGCAGTGCTCTCTCTCCTCAGAGAGTTTCATGCTCTTGCTAATCCTGCTCTCCTGCTGAGCTGATTGCTCTCTTGCCACACAGGCTCCACTTCATGGTCTTCCACACTGAGGAGTTCCACGATGTGCTGAGGATCTGGGATGGTCCAGTGGAGAATGGCATCCTCCTGAAGGAGATGAGTGGCTCCAGCTTACCCAGTGATGTCCACAGCACCTTCAACTCAGTCATCCTGCAGTTCAACACTGATTTCTTCACTAGCAAGCAGGGCTTTGCCATTCAGTTTTCAGGTGAGCTTTGCATTGTTCTCTGGGCATTGTCCAAGCCAAGCTTTGCTGAGAGATGATTTCAGGTTGAGCTACAAAGTGCAGTGCAGCTGAGCAGATGCCCTTGTCCTGCAGGAGTCATTTCTGCTCCACTGCCTTTGGGTGCAGGCCCTGCAAGGAGAGCAAAAACTCTTCTGCTGTTGTCCTTGCAGTGCAGGTGAATTGTGTGCTCCACTCTGCTCCAGTCACCTTCACAGTGCTGACTGGGAGCAATGCCTGCTGGAATATACAATGAGGAGTTCCAGCTCTTTTTCCACCCAGGTCCCTTGGAGAGAGAGCAGCATGCAGGCAGCTAGCTTCCCCCCAGCCCTGCTGAGAGCTCTGGGTCAGTAGGCTCTGAAAACCAAGCCTCTTGAAAAATCCCATAAATTGGATCCCCTGAGAGGCAGAGCACAAAGAGCTCTCTCAGCTGTGGGGATGGCACCACGGGGAATGCAACTGCAATCTCCCATTGCCTCAGTCCTGGCTGCTGCTAGCTAAGACTCAGCCTTGCAGACACTTCCACATCAGGGCTATACATCTCAGCATTCACACAGAGGCTAAAAGCATGCTAGACCTTCACTGACCTGTCCAGTAACCACCCTGGTTTGGAGATGGCAGTAAACAGGGAGACAGTTAGGAGGATGGATGATGATACAACCTTCCTGGGGCTTAGGTTCATCTAAGCCTCAGAGCTCATTCTTTCTTTCCCAAGCTTTTGCCCATAGCTTTGTGTTTGATATGCCTTGTGTGGCCAGGAGAGCAGCCCAGCAATGTGGGAACAGTTTGTGCTGGATTCAAGACCTTGTGGGATGAGCAAGAGAGAGGGAGAGAGCTTTGTGTCACCCAGCACAGCTCTGCTGTCCTCTTTCTTTGCCAGCCTTGTCTCTCAGGCTGGGTTGCTAACTTGCCTTATCTTCAGCTACACAGCCAGAGAGAGAGGGATTTCCTCTGGCTCTTTTAAGAAAAGCTTTCTCTGAACTACCTGGCTGTAATAGACTCCCATCATCTTAGCAGGAAATAAGCTCTGCTCCAGTGCCTGACACAGGGCTGCTCTCTGTTGAATTGTCCTGCTCAAAGCCTTTGGGCACAAGGTGTGACTAAGCAGTTCAGCTCTAAGCTCCCAAGTACACAGGTTTGGGGCTTGGGAACTTGAATGATCTACAGAAGCTTGCCAAACTTGCCTTGCTGCAGGACTTTGTGTAGGGTTCTGGAGTTGTAGTGTTGAGAGCCCTGGAGCTCAGTCAGCAGTGGAGCTGTGCTGCCTTGGCCCACGCTGAGGAGGAGCTGGAGGAGCTCATCTCCTACCCCAAAGGGTCCCAGCAGGGAGGCAAACATGCACTGCTTACAGGTCAGGCATGCATGTGCCCAAGTCTACATCCAGCTTACACTTGAACTTGTGTCCCTCAGAGCCTCTACAAGCTGGGGTGGAGATGCTCAGTGCCAGAGGAAAAGCCATTTGTTGTATGAAGGAGGAGAAATGGAGAAGGAAGCCAAAGGGCAGCCAGTGCTGTAAGGCTGTGTTAAAGATATATCTAACTAACACAGATGTTTTTAATCCCCTTCAGTTTCCACTGCCACCTCCTGCAATGACCCAGGGATCCCCCAGAACGGGAGCCGGAGTGGGGACAGCAAGGAGGCTGGGGACTCCATCATCTTCCAGTGTAACCCAGGCTATGCTCTGCAAGGGGAGGCCAAGATCACTTGTGTGCAGATTGAGAACAGGTTTTTCTGGCAGCCAGACCCTCCCTCCTGCACAGGTAGGAGCAGACATCTCTCACAGGAGCATGAAGGTTGGAAGAGACCTCTAAGATCATCAAGTCCAACCATCCCCTATCCTCCTGCCCTGTCCCATGGCAAGGCTCCTATGTCTGATGGGAGTAAGTCCTGCCTGCTTTGAGGAGCTCTGTGACAAGCTCTTTATGGAGCTGCTTGTTGGGTTTGTCCCCAGAGTGTCTGGGACAGAGAGAATCTAGTGTGTGCTGGAAGCTGCTGGGCCATACAGCAGTGTAATGATGCCATTGAACCTGACAAGGCAGAATGAAAGGCTTCTGTAAAACTCAGGTTGCTAGAGAGGATTTGGGGTCATGAGTGAATAATTCCTGCATGAATTCTGTCACAGAAAGAGCTGTCTGACATTTTCTTTCCGCTTGTAAAGTCATAAAAGGAGCTCACAGAAGTGATTCCTTCTAGTGTATCCAGAGCACATCAAAATAGCCAAGCACACAAACATCCCATTTGCTGGGGCCACACATTCCTTCCCTGTAACTTCCCTTGCTGTTGATGCACTGTTATCCCAAGTCAAATCAGTAAGACACAATCAGTTCATCTGTCTGGAACAGCTGATGTAGTACCAGCTAGGAAACATCTGCAGCATGCCCAGGATTTCTGCTCCCTGCAGGATGAACTTGGCTTCTGAGTGACTACCTTCCTGCTCTGCTGTGGCATCCTTTCAGCCTGATAGAGACAAAGTCTTCCCAGAGCTGTAACTAACCCAGCTCTGCCTCCTCCTGCTGCCTTTTCTTCCACCCCAGAAGCTGAGCTCTCAGTCCTTCCAGAGACTTGGAGCTGGTGCCTTCATCTCACTGAGAGATGAGTTCCCATGGCTCCAGCTCCAGTTTGACTTGGAGATGTGTTGTGTTGAGTCCTTTTGGAGCAGAAGCCTGGCAGCTTGTTTGAGGAGTCCTAAAGCTCTCTGAAAAATGTCTTGCTCCTTCTTTCCCTTCAGCCACCAAGGATTTGGAGGAATAACCAGTGGCCAAGCAATGGCAGCTTTACAGGAGCTGGGCAACAGGCTGCCTCCTTAGAGCTGAGCTGGGAGCCAGCCTTTAATTGAGGGCTTTATGGTTGTAGTTAGCATTTCAAATATCTTTTCCCAGTCCCTGGAGGATGTGGGCTGAAGCTCAGCTGGAACAATCCCCTGAGGGTTGGGCTATCTGAAGGCTGAACCCAGCTCAGACCAGTCCTTTGGAGCCTGGGGTGGGAGTTTCAAAGAAGGTTTGGAGCAGTCATCTCCCTCAGGCTTGTCAGAAATGAGTCCTTGGGTTTCTGCTGGATTTTCCCCTGATGTTAGAGCCTGGAAGAGGAATAGACCCTAAAGGTTAAGGGAAATGGGCACACAAGAGATGCTTGTGGTTCCTGCAGGTTATCTGTGCATGACTTCAGCTCAACTCTTCCCTGTCTGTGCCCTGATTTCTGTGTCTAGTCAAAAAGGATGAGAGTTCCCAGGCTGTGCTCCCTTTTCCCACCCCATCCCAAATCTGGGGGGATTGATGTGAGCAGAGGGAGGGAATCTCAGGGCATCAGCCCTCCTGAAGAGACAGCAGAAAGGCTGTCAGTAATAAATCAATCCTGAGTATTTGCCACAGTGGAAATACACTTTTAGCCTTAAAATAGTGGTAATTGATTTTTCAATCAGCTTGGCACTGAATGTGTTGGTAGCTGTAATAAAGCTGAACAAGCCATTAGTCCCAGACAACATGTTTGCACTTAGTTAGCAACCAGCCAGACTTTGACCAGGAGTTGCCTACAAAAAAACATGGAAGACAAAAGCATAAAGCATCTCCTTGTCCTTCTGGTTGCTCCCTTAGGTGTGTTACAGAGCTCTGTGTGTGTGTTCCCTCTCTGCAAGGACAGAGTCCTCATCTCAGTGAGGGTCACTACAAGCTGTTGTAACACACCTCAACATCAGGCAGCCTAGCACACTGCCTCTCTGGCCCTTTCTCTACCTGCATCTCTCTCTCTCTGCATCTCCTCTGCTCTTTCTGAAGTTTCTCTAAGGCACAGCCTCATCCCTTTGCTTGCTTGCCTTCAGCTCCCTGTGGAGGTATCTTGACAGGACCAGCAGGAGTGATCCTGTCCCCACAGTACCCAGAGCCCTACCCTCCAGGGAAGGAGTGTGACTGGAAGCTCACTGTCTCTCCTGATTATGTCATTGCCTTGGTCTTCAACACGTATGTACCCAACCACCTCTTTGCTTCCACTTGCTTGGTGCTTGGTGGGGATGGGGAGGGATGGAGCTGGCTCTGCAGGTGGGTCCTTTCCCCTCTCAAGGAACCAACCCCAAGCTGGTAAGACTGGGCACTCTGTTCTCAGGAATCACCTTAATTGGGGTGAAAAAGACACGTGAGAGCTGCAGCTAGCTCCTCTTTGACATACAGATGGGGTTTAGAAAGCCTCTGTGACTGCATCACTTCTCCTGGATTCCTCCTAATGAGGAATGGAGGCAGAGCTGTCCTGTGCTTGCCTGAGGAGCTGTTTTGGGGCATTGCCTCAGCTGTGTGGCTCTACAAGCCATCCACACCACAGCCTCTTGCTCTGCCACGCTCCTACTTCAAGCACTTCTTCCTTTTGGTTTCCTTGCAGCTTCAATTTGGAGCCTGGCTACGATTTCCTCCACATCTATGATGGACCTGATTCCCTCAGCCCCCTGATTGGAAGCTTTTATGGCTCCCAGCTGCCTGAGAGGATAGAGAGCAGCACCAACAACCTTTTCCTGGCCTTCCGCAGCGACGCAAGTGTCAGCAGCGCTGGCTTTGTCATCGAGTACACAGGTGAGAGCTCTCTGGGCTCAAGCTGCCATGTCACCTCTGCCTAGCCTCATGTCCAACCTCCTAGCTGAGCCACACAGGAGAAGCTCCAGTCCCTGTGGAAAGATCTCTGCAGGCAGAAGCCTGTAGAAGGTAGAAACAATAACATCCTCCACGCCATTCAATGTGAATCACAATGTGAATAAAGCCTTTCCTGGCACTTGAGGAGGAACCTGGCTTTCAAGATCCATTGTAGAGATTGCTGCACTGATAGATTTAACTGGAGTTAGTGCTAGATATCTAATTATTCCCTCCCTTACAGTTTGGGAGCATTGGGGAGCTGTTGGCACAAGCAGATGCAGGTCAAAGCCCAGCAGTCCCTACCTCCATCCAAGTGACTTCTCCTGCTGGGACCCAAGGTGCACATGGAGCTTTGGCTCCTCATGCCAAGGAAAGGAGTCTCTAGGTTGGACACTCCAAAGCAGGAGGTTTTTCTCATGCTTTTTAGTACTTTCCTGTTTCTGTTGTGGGCCAGAAGTGAAGAGGCATGAAATTGAAAGCAAATGGAGCAAAACTGATTACTTTTCACCCTTCCAAAGGAATGAAGGAAGAAAAAAAACAACCAACCAACCTCTACCAAACCTCAAGCTTTAGTTCAAACTCATTATTGTTTCCCCAGAACTATTGTGCCCATTCTGAGCTCCTAAAACATTTCCTTTTGGGGTTGTTGAAGGTGGAAAAGCCTCACAGAAACACTGCTCTGAAATATGTTGAGGGGAAAACTGCTTACAACCAAGCAAGCACTGTTTGCTGTTAAAGCAGTCAGAAATGGGAGATGATAGCAAGCTGTTGGAGTGTCCAGAGGAGCCCACATCTATCTTCTAGACAGCTGCTCTTGGGCTTGCATGAAAGCTTAGCTCTTCCTAAAGGTTTCTCCATGCTCATGGATGTGGAGTTGATGACAACAAGTCTCTGGTGAAGCTGTTGTTGAGCATGCAGATGAAAGCCTCCCCTCCTGGTCTAGGAGCTCCTGCAGGCTTTGGAGTTTTCCTTGGGAAAGGAGAGGGGAAGTACAGGAAATTCTTGCTTTCTGGGCACTAATAAGCTAGTTGTCATGGCATTTTTGTGGCTTGACTCCTCTAACCATTTGGCAGCCTGGCTCCATGTCCATTGGGACATGAGGGTGAAGTTCTCCATCCCTGAAGAGCCTGAGCACAAAGCAAAGGTTTGTTCTAAATGGGCAAGCTGTGCTCTGCACACTTCCCAGCCTCCTAAGTCAAAGGCTGAGGGAAGCTTTGGCTTTCCCACCTCCTTCCATGAGGCTCTTGCAGTCACTACACAATCAAATCCTTGCTTGAAGTGAAGCTCCTGCCTCGCTCTGTAGCCTGAGGAGCATGGAGTCTTCAGCTGGAGCTCTGCAGAGGACTCATGTCAGGATGCCTTGAGTGGTGTCCCTGCAGACTCCAGCCCTCCAGGGAGCAGGAGGAGGCAAGAAGGAGGAAAACACACCAAAAGCAGTGAGGCTGTTGCACCCTTGGGTTTCAGCAGTGAGTGGGGCACTGAGTGTCAGGACTCTTGAGAGCAGCAGCAGAGGCTGAGATCAAGCACGTGGCTCAGAGCCCTGACAGGCAGGTGGGATGCTGACTGACAGGCTGAAGCCACATCAGCTTGGAGCTGAAAGGCACTGAGACTGTGCCAAACAACCAGAGAGGCAGCAAGGGGGTCAGAAGGAAGCTGTTGGGTGCAGCTTTTCTGGGAAAGCATCAATATTAGCAATTCAGAGAAAGAAAGGCTTGTTTAGTTGGAACAGTTAGATGAAGCTTTTACACTTGCAAATGGCTTGTGTGTGAGAGTGGACTCTGGCCCATGCTCATCTCCAGGGCTCCCAGAAACTCTTCATCATCCCTGAGGGCTGTGCTGACCAATCTGTGCAGGGATTGACTCCCAGGGATGACTTCTCCAGCCATGACAGGTGATGTCTCACAATCCTAAGGATAAAGTAGATCATCAAGAGCAGGATCATGTGCAGAGTTTGGGTTTCAAGCACTGCCTCACACAGGGTCAGATCCTAGGCTGTTCAGTGATGCTTAGCTCCAGCACTGCAAGGCTCCAGGTCCTAGACACTTCTCTACTGGTACCCCAAGTCCCACAGCTCTCACTGAACTCCTGCAGAGGGCCAGGCTGCAAGGAGCTCTGCAAAGCAGGACCCAGAAACACAGCTTGAGGATGCAACACATTTCAGATGTGCTACATCTGTTGCCATTATCTCCCTGGCACCTCTCCTTCCTGGCTGGAAGAGCTGTCTGCTCTCTCCATGGCAATGCAGAGGGCCATGTGCTAGCTTGGTTGCCTCTCCAGATGTGCAACGTGGCTGCAATTATGGCAAAATGATTACAAGCAGTTAGACAAAATGAAGACATTTTTCTCCCTGTTCACTATGCCCTGCAGAGTTAAAAACTCCATTTACATAGGAAAATTCCAGTCAAGACTACAGAGCTGTCTCAACTTGGAGATTTCTCTCCTTCTTCTTCTTCTTCTGAGGCCTTTTTGCTTTACTTTCCTTCCTATTTTTTTTTCTCCCCCTCCTGCATGAAATATAATTAGAGGCTTTGATTAATCCTGCTCTTTTGTCATTGGGAAATTGCTCATTAAACATGAGGGCTTTGCTGAGAGCAGTGGGGCTGGGAACAATTAGGATGTGTTTAAGCATTAAATCACAGGCTTTTAGTATTTGGGGAAGGGGTGGAGGGAGAAAAGAGAACACAGCAAAACTCCCCAGATCTTGCTTTTGTGTCTTTGTCTGCAGTGAAAAACAAGATTAGCTCAGGGCTTGCCCTGGCTCAGTGGCTGCAGCACCTAGCTAGGGCACAAAGGCAAAGGTTCTACCAGGAGTATCTGCCCCTCAGCTCCAGGAGTGAGGATACTCTGCTTTTCCCTAGAAAACAGTGATGTTTTGTTGGTGATGTAAGGAAGGAAAGCAGCACAACTGCTGCCTTGGGCTTCCAAAGGGCAGACTTTGGACTGTTTAGGTAGAGAAAATCCCTTGGGAGATAATCCTGAGGGGGAAAGGGGTCCAGGACAAAGAGGCTGTGTCAGCTGAGTGATGATGTTGGAATTTTTCTCCTGCAGAGAACCCCAGGGAGTCTTGCTTTGATCCTGGCTCCATTAAGAATGGCACCCGGGTGGGCACAGACCTCAAGCTGGGCTCCACCATCACCTACTACTGTGATGGAGGCTATGACATTGAAGGGGTCTCCACCCTCACCTGTGTCATGGGAGAGGATGGGAAGCCCACCTGGAACAAACCTCGACCTACCTGCACAGGTAAGGCCCACGGGGAGAAGGAGTAGAGAAGGATTTGCTCCTCACCAAGTTCTTCACAGGAGGAGAAGCTTGGTGCTGCCTTGGCAAGGACATAGAGACTGGCTCAGTGCTTCTTAACACCTGGAGGTCAGCAAGAGCTGGCTGGGAAGAGGCTGCTTGACCTTTATTCTGTGAGAGAGGCAGAAAACTGAACACAAGAGAGAATCTGCAGGAGAAATCCTGTGTCCCTAGTGCTGGGCAGGATTCAGGAAGCCACTTAACCATCTGCTTAAGCTGATCCCTCTCTAATCAAAGTCCTTAGCTGTCAGGCTTTCCTCAGAAAACAGAAGGTGGGTTGGTTGGTTTTTTTTGTTATCTGGGAGGTTATTTTGGCTTAATGAGAAACCAATTGGAAGTGATGGGTTTGCAGCCAGATCTCCTTCATCTGAGAAGTGAGATAGCTGTCAGTCCATAGAAGAGAGAAATGTGTGACTCAGGGAGGACAGAGGCAAGGTTTCTTCCCTTGAAAAAGGGAGAGCAGAGCAGGAGCTCCTTGTGCTGGATCCTCAGCTCTAGAACACTAGAAAGGAAGCAGACAGGAGCTCAGGTTGGGATGATCCTTCAGGTCCTTGATACGAACTTGCAGTGGCTGAAGCATTGGAGCTGCTGGTGGCTGGGGACAGCTGGAGTGCCAGGGGGGGCTATGGGCAGGGTGCCCTCAGTGAGCTCTTGCTGCCTTTGCCTTGCAGCACCCTGTGGGGGTCAATACACAGGCTCTGATGGCGTGGTCCTCTCTCCAAACTACCCCCAGAACTACACCAGTGGAGAAGTGTGCTTGTACTTCATCGTTGTGCCCCAGGACTATGGTATGGCTGTGGGGTGGCTGTGGGGAAGTTGTCTGTGCAGCTCTTGCCTTGGGTGCTTTGGCCTTTGGTTGTTTGGACAAAGCTGTGGAATAAGTGCATATCACTTATAAAGGAATAAATGCTTGGGACTTGGCCTCTTGCTCGGAAAAAAAAGGGATATTGAGATGCTGGAGTGTGGCCAGAGAAGGGCAAGGAGACTGGGGAAGGATCTAGAGCACAAGTGTTGAGGAGCAGCTGAGGGCACTGGGGTTGGTTAGTCTGGAGAAGAGGAGGCTCAGGGGAGACCTTCTCACTCTCTACAACTCCCTGCAAAGAGCTTGGCAAACAGCCTCAGGGGAGGTTTAGGTTGGATATTAGGAACAATTTCTTCCCCAGAAGGATTCTCAAACCCTAGCCCAGGCTGCCCAGGGCAGTGCTGGAGTCACCATCCCTGCAGAGGTCTAAAAGCCCTGGAGCTGTGGTGCTGAGGGAGATGGGTTAGTGGTGACCTGGCAGTGCTGGTTAAAATCAGCAGAGAACAACTAACTGATGGTGATGAATTGCTCACAGCAGACTCGGAGGTGCCAGAATGTATTTACCATAAACTGCTGCTAAATAGTCTGTGCAGAGAAGCACAGAAAAGTCGAGTTCTGTGGCTGTGCAGCTATATGGTATTGATGACTCATTTTTCCTTTTCAATAACCTGGAAGTTAAATGTTAAAGCTAGATCCAGAGGCAAAGCCAGAGCCATTTAAACTCAGCCCTTTTGATAGACTCCAGGGCTGCTTCCTTTGGGCCAGAGCTTGAGCAGCAGGATGCTCAGTGCTGCAGGAGCCTTGGAGGCAGCTGGCAGGATTGGGGAACATATTTCCTTGTTTGAAGGGAATTCCAGGTTCCTCAGGAGCACTTGCTCTGACAGCTCTGGGGGGTTGGAGGTCTCTGAAGTCTCTGGTTTGGTTCTGCCTCTCAGTGCCTGCTCTCAGTCCCTGGGGTCTGTTCAGTTGTGTGTGCTTGCCTTTGCTCAGATAGCAAGGTGTGAAATGAGGATACCCTGCTCAGGCAGCACTTCCAAGCTTCTTTCCCTGGAATTGCCCTGGGCTCCAGCTGAGCTCCTTGCATCCTACCTGAGGAAACACTGCACTGCTCTGCTCTCTTACATCCCTTAACCTGCCTGGCTGGGTCTGAGCTTGATGTTGTCTTAAGGAACACAATAAGCAGAGAGCTAGACCCTCTGGATCTACAAGTCTGACTCCTGCCTGCAGCAGGATGACAGTTAAATGACTTTCTCTTCTCCACCAGCCACTTCTCAAGAGCTTCATCAAAAGCAAGCAGGGGAGCCATCAGCAGGCAATGGGATGCATTGCCCTTCCCCTTCCCTCCTCCCCTCCTGAGGGCAGCAGGCATCAGGGTTGTGCTCTCATCCCCTTTTCCAGTGTTCCCAACACTGCTTCTCTGCAAAACCTAAGTGTGCAGGAAACAAATGTCATAGCTTGGTGGGTGATGAATTTCCCAGCAAGAGATCTCTCAGCTTGTGGAAGTGCAACAGGGCACTCAGGGCTTGAAAAAGCAGAGCTAGGAGAGGAGACAAAGGGGAGGGAAAAAAACATCCTCTGAGAGCAGGTTTGGGAGGAAAAAAACCCCATATTGTTACATTCTGAGAAATAAATAGCTACAAATCTCTTTGCTCTAGCTAAAAACAAAGCTCTCCTGATTGTTTTCTCCCTTCTCTAAGCTCTGCCTGCTCCTGGGTGCATTGACAAGGGCTGGGGCAGGACCTCAGAGCACTGCTGCTCTGCAGACAGGCTCTGAGTGAGATGGAGTGTCCTCTACATTTCAAGAGGAAATGGCCTCAAGTTGCAGCAGGAGAGGTTTAGATCGGATAGAAGGAGGAATTTCTTCACTGACAGGGTTGTTCAGTCTTAGCCCAGGGAGCTGCTGGAGTCACCATCCCTGCAGGGGTTGAAGAAACATTGAGCTGCTCTCCTTAGGCCATGGGTTAGTGTCCTGGGAGTGCTAGGGATGCTTGGACTGGATGAGCTTAGAGCTCTCTGCCAACCTTCCTGATTCTGTGATTCTCCCCCTCCCTGACCAGAGAAGCTAGAAATCAGCTTCTTTAGGACAGAGCTTGTTGGTTTTGCTCAGGTTTGGCCCAACAGGAGCCAAGCTGGTGGCAGAGGTTCAGGACAGATCATAACTAATAACTAGCACTTGATGCAATGCTGTCCCTTGTGTTCTGTGGGCAGGGGAAGGGGATGATGATTCACTGCAGAATCCCTTTTGGCCTATGAATCAGTGTTAGAGCCTCCTGGCAAGTGAGCACGGGGGAGGTTGGATGCTGCTGCTGTTGTGCCTACTTGGTGGCTAAATAAAGGGCTCCCATCTTCCAGAGCTGTCACTCAGGCCCTTTGCTGGGCTCCTGACAGATAGAAAAGCAGCTCCAGTGCCTGGGCTGTGAGGGGCTTGGCAGTAGGGGCTCATCCCTCTCTCCCCTCCCCTGCCTGATGGTTCTTCTTCTCTTCTCAGTGGTCTTTGGGCAGTTTGCCTTCTTCCAGACTGCACTCAATGACGTGGTGGAAGTCCACGATGGCCCCAACCAGCACTCCAGGCTCCTCAGCTCCCTCTCAGGATCTCACACAGGTAGGGAACACATCCCTCTTGCTGTTGGGAGAAGGAAGCCAACCCCACAGGTTGATAGTTAACACAGGGCTCTGGGCTCATGCTGTCACCTCTCTCTCTCTCTCTCTCTCCTGTTTGCACCTAGGTGAATCCTTGCCATTAGCTACCACCAACCAGATCCTCATCAAATTCAGTTCCAAGGGTCAATCTACAGCCAAAGGTTTCCATTTTGTTTACCAAGGTGAGTAGAGTCCTGTTCTGGAGATGTCCTCAGCTTGGTCCCAAGGGGAATGGTCAGAAATACAAGTGATGTCTTGCAGTGTCCTGAGCTCCTTGCAGACTTCCTGAGCAGGAAATAGCTCAGGAGAGGAAGATTATTTTGGTAGCAGGGCTGTCTGGCTCCTGTAGGGTACTTCATATTCAGCCCTTCCATTTTCACTCAGCCTCAACCCTCGCACAGGCCAGGATTAGTATCAGAAGGATCTCACTGAGTCATCCCCTGAGCTGGGAGATTTATACCCAAGGCATTTTTTTCCCCCCACATGTCTTGCTGTAAGCAGCTGAACACTTGTCTAGCAGCTCTGCACAATCCTCCCTCTGCGTGTCACAGGCTTTAGGGCTCCTGCTGTCAGACTTTTTACCCCTTGATCCTCTCAGTAACAGCTTGTACTGCCCTGGCTGAGTCCCACTTGGAGGTCTGGGAGGAGGAAAGTGAGGCACAGGCTGGTTGGGAAAACAGAAGAGCTTCCTCCTCCCCAGCTGCTTTGTCTGCTTCTCAGCCAAGCTCCCTGGAAAGAGGAGACAGAGACAGCAAGGGCAAAGCAAAGCAGGGTTGGGATTTGATAGTATCCAGGGATCAGTTCTCTGGCATTTCTGCCTCAGGATTGTAGAACAACTGCAGCTCTGATAGAAATCATTCAAGATTGCAGCAAAGCAAAGGGTTGGATAAACTCCATAGAGATTCTCTCCTCCCTCCTGCATGCTACTGGGGAGCTGCACACTCTGATCACTGCATGGGAAGCAAGAGGAAAGGGAAGAGCCAAGGCCTGGTGGTGGTCAGTTTGTTCACACGTAGTTCTCTCTCCCAGAGCCTTCCCCATCCCGTGGTGCACACTTAGGGCAAGATCCCAAGGAGCTGGGAGCCTGGAGAGCAGAGCTGCAGGGTCAGGCATGTGGGCATGATTCTTTCCATGGTTTGGAGAGAGACCAAGCACATGTTTGTTGGGCAGAAATGGGACTGAGCAGGGTTACAGACCCAGAAGTGTTTTGGCTACCTTGGACTTGCCCAGATTATTGAGTACATCAAGCTAAGTGTCTCCTTTCTGCCTCTCCATTCCCCTCCCCAGACCACTGCCAAGCCTTCAGGCTCTTGCTGAGCATGCTGTGTGATGCCTTAGCAGGTTTGATGTTCATCTCCACCCCCAATTACAATCCAGCAGTAGAGCTAACATCCTCATCAGCTCTGGGTTTTTCCCCTCCCAGCAACTGGGGCATTAAACACTAACAAATGGTAAAGCAGCTCAGAGAGGACCAGGAATCGATTTCTTTCTCAGCAAGAGATGTTTCTTTGACTTGTTTTCCCCCTCCCTTACCTGTCAGACTCTCCATTGCTTTCTCTTGTTGTTTCCAGGGTTGAACAGCAATGAGGCAATTTCAACAGCACCATCACCATTTCAATTCCCCTTTTCTCTGTTACCTCTCTCCTCCTGAAGCAGGCTGTTTAAAATGTCCTTTAGAGTAATGAGGGAGCTGAGAAACCTCAAGGGTTTTTCTGCTGAGGCTCTAACATTATAAGGCAAAGCAATGTTTTGGAAAGGCATTGCTGAATGCCTTGCTTTCCCTATTTAGAAATGACCTTTCTGATGTGATGATAACTTTTCTGAAGGCAAACAGTCCCATCTCAGGAAACTTGCATGGTTCTCTAATGTCCTAGCTGCTCCTATTTCAAGCATCACTTGAGCTGACAGAAGTTTGAGTTCAATGTTTGTTTTCTTCTCAGTGATGATGTTTGGATTCGGCCTCACTTTGTGGTTTGGATAGAATCAGATTCCTCTTGTTGCTTTGAAAGGCAACAGGACAGGTTAGGGGTTGACCTGATAGGAAACAGCTCTGGGGAGAAGGAGCTGGGAGTGCTGGTGGAGAGTAGGTTCCCCATGAGCCAGCAATGTGCCCTCATGGCCAAGAAAGCCAATGGCATCCTGGGGTGCATGAAGAAGAGTGTGAGCAGCAGGTCCAGGAAGGTTCTCCTCCTCTACTCTGTCCTAGTGAGGACACATCTGGAGTATTGGGTCCAGTTCTGGGCTCCCCAGTTCAAAAGAGACAAGGAACTGCTGGAAAGAGTCCAGCAGAGGTTAGGAAGATGCTGAGGGCACTGGAGCATGTGTGGCAGGAGGAAAGGCTGAGAGCCCTGGGGCAGAGCAGAGCCAGAGGGGAGCTGCTCCATGCTCAGCAAGAGCTGAAGGGTGCAGGGGGCAAGAGGCTGGGGCCACACTCTGCTCAGGGGTGCCCAAGTCCAGGCCAAAGGGTAACAGACACAAAATGTAATCCAGGAGGTTCCACTAAACATGAGTCCAAACTTGTTTGGTGTGAGGGTGCAGAGCCCTGGCCCAGGCTGCCCAGAGAGCTTGTGGAGTCTCCTTGTGTGCAGAGATTGCCAAGCTGCTGTGGGGAACTCTTCTTCAGCAGGGTAGGATTAGACTAGACGATCCCCAGCGCTCCCATCCAACCCTTAACCACGCTGCAATTCTCTCTCTCTTTAACCTACCACTCAATATTTCCCTCCCGTTGTCTCTAAGCATTGCATTGTTTGCTTCTCTCCTTTGGCCTGGCCGTGCTGCTGTGTGCTGGCAGCGGTGCCCAGGACCAGTGCCACGCAGTGCAGCTCGGTGCCGGAGCCGCGGCACGGCCGGCGCCTGGGCAGCGACTTCGCGGTGGCAGCGGTGATTCGCTTCGAGTGCAGCGCTGGCTACCAGCTGCAGGGCTCCTCCAGCATCCAGTGCCTCACCATGCCAGGGGCTCTGGCTCAGTGGAACACCTCAGTGCCCACCTGTGTGGGTAGGTATGCTTGGGAAAGGAAAAAAACAATTTGGGGTGGTTTGTGCGGGAAGAATAAATCCTAGAATGGTTTGGGTTGGAAGGGAGCTCTGGAGCTCATCTAGTCCAACCCCCCTGCAGTGGCCAGGGACATCCCCAACTAGAGCAGCTTGCCCAGAGCCCTGGCAAGCCTCACCTGCAATGCCTCCAGGGATGGGAACTCAACCACCTCCCTGGGCAACCTGGGCCAGTGTTCCACCACCCTCGTGGGGAGGAACTTTTTCCTAACATCCAATCTAAATCTACTCTTCTCCAATTTAAACCCATTGCCCCTTGTCCTTTCCTTCCAGGCCTTTGCAAACAGGCCCTCTGCAGCCTTCTTGGAAGTTCCCTTTAGGTCCTGGAAGGTCACTAGTAGTTCCCCTGAAGCCTTCTCTTCTCCAGATGTCTTCTTCAGATGTCTGAAAGCTGCTTGCACCTTCTCTGGAGGAGAGCAGCTCCTAAAGAAGCAGTGCCATGGGCTGATGGACCCAGAGATCCCCACACCTCAGGACTGTGCACTGCCTGCGTTAGAAGCTATAGGAGTTACTGAAAAGAGGAATATTCATACCAATCTTAATCATGAACCAGTTCAGCTTGCTCTTTTGCTCTGTGGACAGGTGTTTGAGAGAGAGAATGTTGTAGCAGAAAGCCAAGTCCTTCCCTGTTGAAGCCTGACTTTGCCTCTTGCAGTGCCGTGCGGTGGAAACCTGACTGAGCGCAAAGGAACCATCCTGTCCCCAGGCTTCCCTGAGCCCTACCTGAACAGCCTCAACTGTGTCTGGAAGATCACAGTCCCTGAGGGAGCAGGGATACAGGTACAGAGCTAGCAGCATGGCTGGGAGAGGAGAACATGTCACTGTGCTCCTCACAGGAAAGAGATGGGCAGCATGTGCCCTCCTCTGGAGTCAGGCATTCATTTACACGGTGATTCCCAAAAGTGGGTGAATAATCCAATGGAATTTTGCCTCCTGGAGGCTCTCTCTGTAGGGAATCATTTAGAGCTATGTGGTGGTTCGAAATGATGGTGGTATTTGGGGCAATGTGTCTTTATACTGCTTAATTCTGTGATGTTGAAAGCGATGGAAGCTACACCCAGGAGGAGCTGCTTGCTCCGAGCAGCATGATGACACAATTAGAACTTTGCTCTTCATTGTCTCCAGGTAAATGAGCTCTTTTTGTGGTCCTTATCATTGCTCTGCAGAGCTAGTCCTGCAAGGGAGAGAGGATGTTGAGAATGAAGAGACCAAGGCTTAGATAAAGTTGCCCTCCAGCAGGTCTGTGCCATGTCCTCGCAGGAGACATCTCACCGTGCAGGTGATGCACAGGAGCTGAGTCTGGAGCAGCTTCATTCATGCCACAAGCCTCATTATCTGAGGGTTTCTTTCCTCCTCTTTACACTGTGAGGGATTTGTTCATTAAGAGCTTTCCTTTCTCTATCAGGTTTTGGGCTAATTGACTTGTAGGTGGGCTGCTCCCTCTCTGCATCATTCCCAGCTGCTGGCACACAGCAGTTGTGTTTCTCCAGCTCTGCCTTGCTAGATTCCAGCTCTGCTCTCCCAGACAAGGGCTCTTCCCTGCTGATTCTATGATTCTATGGACCCACATCCATGCTGGGGTCTCTACTTCCAGCTGTGCCAGAGGCATGGCACCATGGATGTGCCAAGGGACCCAGTGCTCCTTGGCTCTGCCCTTGGGCACAGGCTAGGGGAGGGAGGACATCTCCCTTCAGCATCAAACTAGATCACACTAGAGCTTCCACTGGAAGTCTTCTGTGGGGGAAGAAAGGGCTTGACCCCCAGGGAGTAAAGCAGCTATGGTGAAGCCATGGGAGGACAGCCCAGGGGCAGGGGGATGGCCACAGAGCTGGACCACTAGCCTAGATAGCATCATCTCCACTTCCCTGGCCACCTCCTTCTGTGTGTGAGATGTCCTCTGTTATTGGATCTAATGCAAGCATCACTTTACCCTCATTTTGCACAACAATTAAAGGTTAAAGAACTGTAAATCAGAGGAGGAGGTGAAATTAAAGCTTTCTTGGTAGCAACCAGTCACTGGCAGGTTTTTTTGATGTAATCAGTGTAGGAGCTAACACTTTTGCCATGAATTATTCATCCCTGTAGCAAACCTTCCTGGCTGGATTAATTTATATACATGGTGGTAAATAGATGCAGATCCCTCGTGAATCCACATGGCAGACTAGAATTAGGACCTTAAAAATGTTTATTCCTTGAAGTTGGGGAGGGGAGGAGAGGAGAATAAATAATTTAGAGAGTGTAAAGGCAAACCAAAATGCACATTCTGAGTCCATCTTCTCTTTCCCTGATGGAAATCACAATAGGGAGGAAGCTGCAGAGGCTGGAAGGGTCTTTCTTGCCTTGGTCACTGTGATCAGGAGTCACTGCAACTCCATCAGCTCCACCTCTGGTTTTGGAAAGGAAAAACTTGTGTAGGAACTTTATATTCTGCTTTATTAGTCAGAGTAAATTGAGGAGGAAAGGGGAAAAAAAAAAGGTTAAAATAGCAGAAATAATGGAGTTTGGGTTATTTGATTCTTGCTTTGGAAAGGGTAGTTTATGTTTAGCAGGATGAAGATGTGTGGAGTGGGAGTGAAATAGAGAGGAGGAAACAGAGAGTAAGAAGAGTGCAGGAATAAAGGGAGGAGGATTCCCAGGGAGAAGGGATATCTCTCTGCCCAAATATCCTCCCCAGCCCCCTGGCAGTGGGACTGGACAACTGTGAGCCAAGACATGAAGCCTTTTGTTTGGGTAGCAAGCTGTGCAAGTCATGTATGCTCTGGCTTTATCCAAGAAGCATCCAGCTGCTCTCCTTAGGCCATGGGTCAGTGGCATGGCAGTGCTAGGGATGCTTGCACTGGATGAGCTGGGAGGTCTCTTCCAAGCTGTGTGACTCTGAGATTCTGTTTGTCAGGCTCTGTTTTTTAGCTTGTTGGCTTAGCAGTGTGATTTGAGGTACCCAGGGTTGGAGAATTTCATCTAGAGCTTGCAGATTAAAGCTGGTTTGGGAGTGTTTTTTTCCCCAGCTGCTGTTGGCTTTCTCTCAGCTTTGCTGTCTGACTCTCTCACCAAAGTTGAGCTACAGCACAGCTTATTTCTCTTCATGGGGCACTGACTGCTTTCAACTCCAGCATTCAGGAATCAAGGCAGAATCTATTCTAATGGTGATCAAGGCAAACAAATCTGTGCAATGACATCTAGCTCTTTGCTCCAGTGCAAGAGCTGCTCCCCTGGGTGAATGCACAGTTAGCAGGCTCTCAGGATGTTACTCCTTGCAAGATTACACTGATGCTCCAGCCAGTGGAATCACACACACAATTATTAAGGTTGGCAGAGAGCTCTAAGCTCATCCAGCCCAAGCATCCCTAGCACTCCCATGTCACTAACCCATGGCCTAAGGAGAGCAGCTAGATGTTTCCTCAACCCCTGCAGGGATGGTGACTCCAGCACCTCCCTGGGCAGCCTGGGACAATGTTTAACAACCCTTGCAGGGAAGAAATTCCTCCTGATATCCAACCTAAACCTCCCCTGCTGCAACTTGAAACCATTTCCTCTCATCCTCTCCCTGTTAACCCTGGAAAAGAGACCTAGCCCATCTCACTCCAAGCTCCTTGCAGGGAGCTGTAGAGAGCCAAGTGACTTCCTTAAACCTCCAAACCTTGTGGGGCATGGCAGAGAAAGGTGAGAAATGTGGAAAGAGAAGAAACTGCGAGAGAATTTGACTAAAAGCTGAGAAACAAGGCAGTCAGAAACTTGCTTGGATTAAACAAAAGGAACCTTGTGGTGTAATGGGGGTTTCTTGGTTTTATTTTAGCTCTTGGCTTGCTGGTGGTTGCTTTCATTTGCAAGTGTTGCAGGAGTCTTGAGGGATTTCTCAGAAGAGAGGAGGAAAGGCTCAGACTCTCAGCTGCTGTAATTAGCTGAGAAATTCCAGGAGCTCTGTCTCTGGAGCAGCCCTGAGACAGAAGTTGGGAGTGTGGAGGTTATAGAAGAGCTGTGTGGTGGTAGTCAAAGGCAACAGGGCTCCAAATGTGGGCAGTTCAGCACAGATAACTAGCAGTGCTGACTTCAAACCCCAGGGAGATGCTGCTGGCTTCCTTCCTGGCCCTTTCCTTGATACCAGTTTGGTTTATTAGCTTGATCACAGCAGTTGTACTGTTATTTTTTTCCCCCTCCTCTTTGTTCTCTCCAGATCCAGGTGATCAGTTTTGTTACTGAGCAGAACTGGGATTCCCT
This sequence comes from Bucco capensis, assembly GCA_013396975.1. NCBI lineage: Eukaryota > Metazoa > Chordata > Aves > Piciformes > Bucconidae > Bucco > Bucco capensis. The sequence continues at coordinate 63,902 of VWZO01008846.1, read as the reverse complement.
GGAAGTGTTTGATGGAGGAGATAACACAGCCACCATGCTGGGAAGCTTCTCTGGTAGGTGTTTGTGATCTCCCTTCAGCTGGACTGCAGCACATCCATAACATCAGGCACATCCTTAAGTGCTCCAGAAACAGGGAATAGATTGAAACGTGTGCTTAAAGGGCATCAAGTGGGAATTGGACTGTTGTCTTCCTGCAGAAGCTGCTGACAGAGACCTTCAAACACAAAAAGCAGAGTATGAGGTTTGGGTTTGTTGCAGACTCTCACAGCCTGGAGTTCCCAGGGCACTGCTGGCTTGTCTATGGGGTTAGCTCAGCCCACAGGTTAACCAAACCTGGCTGATTTAGACCAAACTGGATGAAAAAGCTACAAAACAATCATTCTTTTGCTCAGTAGTGGGGGCAGACTGTGGCTTTGAGCAGAGCAAGCAGCCCAAGAGCACTGTGGAGCTCTCAGACATCAGAGCTGCTTGTGATGCACTGGCTCTTGCCTCTTGCTTATTTCATGAATGTCTTCAGAGTGCTCTGAGGCTTGGTGGGGAGAAGGGTCAGGAGTAAGGACCTGCAGGCTCTGCTGCCAGCACTGGCTGGGATAGAACTGCTGTGACCTGCTGTTGTCCCAGCAGCTCCTCAGGAATGAGGCAGGAGAAGGCACGTGGAGCTCGCCGGGGACCTGCGCTCCACCCACGCTCTTCCTCATCCCCCAGTCCCTTCTCAGGGCTTTTTGTCTGCTCTGTAGGTGGTAAAGCTTCAGAGGATGAGATGCACCAGTAGGCTTTGAAAAGGCCATTGCAGAGAGGCCTTGGGTATTTCTCAATTGGCCTCATTAGAAGCTGATCAAAACCAGCAGAGCTTGTTCAGTTAAAGGACTTTCTGTTCTCAGCCTCTTCTGCAGCGAGTCTCCTGAGGACACGGAGGAGGAAGAAAAGAATCTTCTTCCCCATCTTTGTGCTCCTCTTGTTTTCCCAGGGACTACAGTGCCTGCGCTGCTGAACAGCACTTCAAACCAGCTCTATCTGCATTTCTACTCGGATATCAGTGTCTCTGCTGCTGGCTTTCACCTGGAATACAAAAGTAAGAGCAACTCAGCCTTGATTCCCAGCTCTCCCGAGCCATGGGGATGTGTGTATGGAGCCCTTGCCTCCTAAAGCTGCTTGGTGGGGAAAGGGCAGGGAGCTTTCAGGTCTGTGTTGTGTGGTTCCCTGCTCTCAACTGCAGAGAGAGAGGGAGCATTGAATGGAGAAGAGATGCAGCAGAGGAGATGTGGAGTCATGGGGTGACTCTCATCTTGCTGCTGATGTGCTTTGTAGCATCTGCTTGGGTTCTGTATTGCAGCACAGGAAGAGTTCTGGAGGCCAGAGCATTAAAAATGGATGGAGAGTTGGCCTCTTCAACACAATGCTCTGATCTTTGCTCAGGAAGTGCCTAAAGTGATGCTTGGCAGAGCTTGGGAAGGAGTGCCTGTGCTGGGCACTCAGTACTGGTCACTGCTGGAAACAGCAGGAAGGACCAGATGGATCTCTGTGTGAGCTGCTCTAGGTGATCCTGCTCTGGCAGAGGGGTTGCACTAGATGATCTTTCTAGGTCCCTTCCAACCCTTAACATTCTGGGATTCTGTGATCTTCACAGGCTAATTCTGGTTGGAAGAGACCTCAGAGGTCATCTGATGGAACCTCCTGCTGGAAGCAGGTGTCCTTTGCTTGACAAACAGGGCAGTGGGATAAAATGAAGGGCTGTGTTTCCATCCCTCCTTCCTGGAGCTCTCCTGTCCCTCTTGCCTTTCCAGCTGTTGGTCTGTCCAGCTGCCCAGAGCCTCCAGTCCCTGGCAATGGTCTGAAGATCGGGGAGCGCTACTTGGTGAACGACGTTGTGTCCTTCCAGTGTGAGCCAGGCTATGCGCTCCAGGTACCAGCCCCTTCCCAACAGGAAGGATGGGAGCAAACAGCTGGGCTAGAGGGAGAGCCTCTGAGCCCTGTCTCTGTGTTTTCCTCTCGTCCAGGGCCACTCTCACATCTCCTGCATGCCAGGCACCGTCCGCCGCTGGAATTACCCTCCGCCGCTCTGCATCGGTAAGGCTCAGCTCATCTCCTGCCCAGCAGAGAGCTAGAGACCTTTCCTGAGAAGGTCAAGGTGTGAGAGAGTGCAGGTTTGTCAGGTGGAATGTGAGAAAAGATCCTCAGCTGTCACAAGAGGAAATTCCAGCCACAAAGTCACCGAATCATCGAGGTTGGCAGAGAGCTCTAAGCTCATCCAGTCCAACCATCCCTATCACTCCCATGCCACTAACCCTAAAATGTGCCTAAAATGTGCTGTGGTATCAAAAGTAAAATACCAAAAAAACTCCCAAAGATTTCTTCAACAAAAGTTCATTCAAAAGGGTAAAACCCTAAAACTTCTTTATCCTGAAAGCAGGATGATTTTCTGGGCTGAGGACGTTGGGGTTTTTTCTTCCATCTTAAGCAAAGACCTTTATTTGGATGCAATGCATCTGGTCCTGGAGCCTCTTTATCCTCCCAGTATCTCCAAACTGCACCACTTGCTGCCTTGCTGTCCCCACTTTGGTGTCTAGCAGCTCCTATGTGACCAGCAAAGGTCACTTGGCAGGGTGGCTGATGTCCTCTGAGTGTGTCACACCTTGAGAGGAAAGGCCTGGGCAGTGGAGTTCTGCCATGGGAAAAGTGAGACCAGAGGTTGAAGGGAACTTGCTGGAGTTTTTATTGTTAGTTTCAGTATTTAGCTTGTAGCAAATCTAGATGTTTAATATTCATATTGCAGCTTTGAGAGAGACATTTATGCATTTAATAGCTTTTAGTTAACAGTTATTTCAGGCTCCTGCTGTTCTAGCTTACATCATTTTGCTTTAAAGTAATTATAAGAGCTAACAGTTCTTTTATCTGATGATCTGCAGGCCAGGAATAAATACAGAGACTTTTACAGCAGAATGACTGAGCTGAAGGACTTCCACCCATGGGAGTTCCTCTGAATGGAAGCAGAAGTCCTTCAGCTCAGCATTAGAGTTGGGGGATCCCTATATTGTAATCTATCCCAGAATCCCAGCATGGGGAGGGTGGGAAGATCATCCAGTCCAATCCCTCTGCTCCAGCAGGATCACCCCCAGCAGCTTGCCCAGCATCACCTCCAGGTGCTTTGGGAATCTCTGCACACAAGGAGACTCCACAAGCTCTCTGGGCAGCCTGGGCCAGGGCTCTGCACCCTCACACCAAACAAGTTTGGACTCATGTTTAGTAGAAGCTGCTGGCTTGCAGTGTGTGCCCATTGCCCCTTGGCCTGGCCCTGGGCACCCCTGAGCAGAGTGTGGCCCCAGCCTCTTGCCCCCTGCACCCTTCAGCTCTTGCTGAGCATGGAGCAGCTCCCCTCTGGCTCTGCTCTGCTCCAGGCTAAGCCCAGGGTTGTGTGTCCCTCACTAGCTGATGGGGCATTGCAGCACCTCATGCTGACAGCCCTGAGGCTCATTGTGCTCTGCTGATCAAGCACTGATGAGTCTCAAGGCCCAAACTTTGGTTGCTCCCATGCTCTGAGAAGAACTTGCTTCTCTGGCAAAATGTGCTGATTTTCTTTTGGTCTGCTTCACCCAGATGCCTGCCTTCTAAATAATGGAGGAGTAGTTCTATTAAAGAGCCATTAGGAGGAAAAAAGAAAGAGTAATCTTCTGGGAGAAGCCTTGTTAGGAGCAAGTAGAGATATAATGAGATAATGGACAAAGGGAATGCTGGCCCTTCCCTGTCAGAACGTGTTAGGAGTGCACCTGAGTGTGCTCTGCTGGATGCTCTTACCATAACAAGCTAGAGGTCATCCAGAGAAGCATGAGAAGATGCTGTCTGTGTTTGAATTTCATCTGATGCCTTCTGTAAACATATTTTTCTCTGCTGTCATCTGTGGTTTGCTTCTTGGGAGGGAGTTGAGCTGCAGTCAGTGTGCAAACAACACTGCTCTCCATTTATCAGTAATTGCCCAGAGATTGACAAGTGAGCAGTCAAGGCAGATCAGCTAACCAGAAAAAGAAGGTGGTGGTAACTGGTGTCAAAATCAGATCAGTCTCTTTCCTTCACAGCAAATCATTTGGAGGTGGTTAAAAATTCAAACAAGTGCTGTGTGTGTGATGGGAGCTGTTAACAATGCCTGTGGACACAACAGAGCTTCCAGCTCCTCTCTCACAGCTCAGATCTCTCTCTCCCACTGTGATTGTCAAGAACTGGAGCTCTGGGCCCAGGCTTTTCTCTCCAGAAGGCAGAAGAAAGGCAGATGCATTAGTGATGTGGCCATGCAGTGCCTGGCAAACTTTGTTCTAGCTCCACAGCAGCATTTGCTTTTCCTCTTCTTAGTTCCTAATGTCTTCATTTGCTAGCCAGCTGGCTTGGCCATGAGCACCACTACCCCCAGAGAGACCCAGAGGTGATCCTGACCATTAACACTGTTGATTTTACTTACAGCCCAGTGTGGAGGAACAGCAGAAGAGATGGAAGGAGTGCTCCTGAGCCCAGGCTTCCCAGGAAATTATCCAAGCAACCTGGACTGCACGTGGAAGATCTTGCTGCCAGTGGGGTTTGGTGAGACAGCTGAGTTTGGCTTGGTGCTAGCACAAAGGAGATGATGGGAAGAGTCCTTCCCTCTGCAGTCAGTGTGTGGTCAGTGCTTGCCAAGAGGAGTTACAGAAGCTCTCTTGGTTGACCTCCTGATCACCCTTTCCAGTAAAGAGACATTTTTGTGGTGCTGTGAAATGATGAATCTATTTTTCCAAAGAGGATTACCAGTCCCCATGGAGTAGAACAGGTTGTTAAGGGTCTGGGGGCTCTCCTCTGAGTCAGCTGTAGCATCTTCCCCTGATGTTCTCCTGTCCTTCCTCATCTTAACTCCTGGTCTTTGGAATAGTTTTAAAGCAGAGCTGTAACAAGTGACCAAAGCTTGTGTCACATCCTGTCCTACCTCAGCTGGAGTTCATCCAGGCATCAGCACAAAGGGAAGGATCTCCCCAGCCCTTACTTGCAGACCTCCAGCTCTGCTGCTATCCAGGCCAAGCCCTTGTAGGGTGCCTGATTCCCAGGAGCTGGAACTAGTCCTGAATCTCTGGGTGTTCTGGATTAACTCTCCACCTGATGGTGTAGCTCTTGGGGAACCAAACTCCCCACCCAGCTCAATCTGTCCTGCCATCATCTGTCCTGCCATCATCTGCCCCAGCTCAGCCTGTGCTGCCATCATCTGCCCCAGCTCAGCCTGTGCTGCCATCACCTGTCCTGCCATCACCTGTCCTGCCATCACCTGTCCTGCCATCATCTGCCCCAGCTCAGCCTGTGCTGCCATCACCTGTCCTGCCATCATCTGTCCTGCCATCATCTGCCCCAGCTCAGCCTGTGCTGCCATCACCTGTCCTGTCATCATCTGCCCCAGCTCAGCCTGTGCTGCCATCATCTGTCCTGCCATCACCTGTCCTGCCATCATCTGCCGCAGCTCAGCCTGTGCTGCCATCTGAGCTGGGCTGAGCTCAGTGAGGGGAGAGTGTGTAGCTCCTCACTCCTCTGGTGCCAGGCAGAGGGAGAGGCCCAGGAGCTCCAGGAGCCCAGAACTCCAGGTACTAACACCCTAAGGACCCTTAACCCCCGCGGGCAGCCTCTACCTCCAGTGTGGTGAACGTTCTCCTGCTGATTGACTAGCCTGTACTGGGCATCACTGGGTGAGTGCTGCTGATGGTGCTAAGAGGCAAACCTGGCTCCTTCCTCCTGTCCAGGGGCTCACATCCAGTTCCTGAACTTCTCCACGGAGCCCAACCATGACTTTGTGGAGATCCGCAACGGGCCCCACGACACCAGCAGCGTCATCGGGCGCTTCAGCGGCACCGACACCCCCGGCTCCCTCCTCTCCACATCCCATGAGACCACTGTCTACTTCCACAGTGACCACTCCCAGAACAAGCCAGGCTTCAAGCTGGAATACCAAGGTGAGGAGCAGCAGGAGGACAATCCTGTCCCCAGGTGCTAATGGTGGAGAGAGAGAGAGAGAGAGAAGACTTCATGGTTGTTGCTCTTCTTGTGGAATGAATTCCATGAGGACTTAATCCTAATGAGTGGAAAGGTGTTACATGAAGGCCATGCTTAATCCTCCTAACTGAGATCTGTTCACCCTAGGGCAGATAAATGTTCCTAGAGTGCTTGGTGACAGTGAAATGCCTTGGAATTAATTCCAGGCAGGCTCACTTAGATCTTGGCTGTGTGGGAAGAGGAGAGTCCTCAGCAGCCAGGAGTTTCCAGTCTCAGCTGAAGCCTGAGCACCTCCTTAGCCTCAGCTTAGCTTTGTGCTGAGGCTGCTGGAGGAAACTGGGTGCTAAAGGAGTAAAGAGACAAATAACCTGCTGGCATGGGAGAAATAAGCAATTAAAATCCAGAGAATCCCTAAGTGCAGATGCTGGGGAATGGAGGTGCCTACCTTCTGAGCCAGCTGGAGTCCTCAGGCAGCTTGGAACAGGATGATGTCTGAAGATGCCTGAGCAATCCTTCTCCTCGTGGAGTTGCTGCTCCTGGAAGGTGCTGGTTTGGGGCTGCCTGCCTTAGTCTTTGCTCTCTTGGCAGAGAAGGGGAACTTTTGGTGCTGCTTGATGCACAGCTCTACCTTGATGAGTGTCTCTGCCAAACCTCTTGGTCTTCTCTGCCCACCTGGGAATATAAAGGGGGATGCCAGGGGGGCAGATTGTGGACTTGCACCTGGATGCACCTGGGCTGGGCTCTGCTGTGCAGCAACTAGAGAGAGCTCTGAGGAGTGGGAAGGATGGAGCATGTGTCTCCAGCCTTGTGACAGAGCCAAGGACTGACTCCTCAGAAGCAGCAATAAAAGCCACTACTCATACTTAATTGAAAACATTAATTTTTGCCTTGCCTGTCCTGTTCCTGCACCATCAGATCCATGCCCCACTGCCCAGTTCCAGCAGGAATGTGCTCTGCTGAGGCACTCTGGCTAATCTCATGGAAATTGCTATGCAGCTGAGCTCCAGCAAGGCTGCCCAATCCTTCCTCATGCCAGCTGGAACAGGTTCACCAATTGCCTTGCCCTCATCACCAGGGCTGTGGGGAGGAACAAGGCAGCTTTCCCAATTGGAAGTGAAGTGCAGGGTGAAGGCAGCCTCTGAGCTTCCAGCAGGGCTGGTGGCTGAGGCTAAGCCCAGATCAGGAGCAGGCTTTGCCCTCAGCATCCCTGTGAGCTGGGCATGGTTCATTTAAAGTTTATCTCCTTCAATTAAGTTGCTGGAGGAGGAGGAAGCAGCCACGCAGCACGGAGTGTGCTGTGCCTGCTTTTGTGAGGGAAGATGATGTAGGAAACATTTCTTCCTTATTTACTACTTTTTCCTTTTCATTCTCCTCCAGCCTACGAGCTGCAGGAATGCCCTGACCCTGAGCCTTTTGCTAATGGAGTGGTCAGAGGAGCTGGTTACAACGTTGGCCAGTCCATCTCCTTCGAGTGCCTGCCTGGCTACCAGCTGCTGGGTCACCCAGTGCTCACCTGTCAGCATGGCACCAACAGGAACTGGGACCATCCCCTGCCCAGGTGTGAAGGTATGGCTTTGGGGTGCTTCTGGGGAGAGAGAACCAAAGGCTTCAGCTCTCTCATCTGGCCTGGCACTGGGCTGAAAGCTTCTCTGGGAAGCAAAGCATTGCAGCTCCTGAGGTGGTGAAGCACCTTCTCAGGGTGTTAGTGTTCAAGAGATTTCAGCCTGGTCAGAGCAAAGCTTTTGAAGGAGCTCCAAGCCAAGGTGTGTCTTGTGAGGTGATGGGTTTGGCTCTCTTGCTGTGGCTAAGGAGCATCCCTAGCTGTCACTGCTGTGCTCTCAGCATGAGGCTGCCCTGGGTGATTGTGATCATCCTTCTTGTCTGATTTATGTCTTCAGCAGTGTTCAGCTTCCCTTCATTTACTACTGGTAAATAAAAACACTCCCTGGGAGAAGACTCTTGCAACTCTGAAGACTTTTAGTGTGGGGAAAATTGTGTGCAGTCTAGACTCTGAGTGTGGCAATGGTGGCATCTCCACAATGATCCACAGGAGAGTCCTTCAGGAACCTGGCATGGTCTCCTTCCTGAGGAGGATCCTGCAGGCTGAAGGTTCTGTCTTTGAGGCATCAAAGCTCAGATGTCCAAGTTCTCTTTTCAAACCCCACTAGAAGTGTCTCAGCCTCTCCTCCTTTGGGCCTTTGGCCTGAGCTCTGTGTGTGTGGTTGACTTTAGAAGCTTTCCATCTGAACCCTTAAGAAGTTCAAGGCTGCTTTGTGGAAGATTTCCCCAGAGCACTGCCCTTTCTCACAGCCCTTGCTCTGCAAGAGCTGTGCCCTGGGGAGAGAGAGGGAGAGGTGATATTTATCCTCTCTTTAAGCCCTAAGTCCTTCAACCCCAGAGAACACAAAGCATAAAGAATCAAATGCTCAACTGCCCTTTCCCTGTCCCTCAGCAATACAACACAGAGCTGAGAAGCTCTGCTGGGCTCAGCTGGCTGATGCTCGTGGGGTGGGAGCAGGACTAGGCCTTTCTCTACCTCAGCCATCAGCTCTGCCAGCTACAACCATCCCACTTTTCCTTTTTGGTGTGTTTTTGAGTAGTTTTCTTGCTGGATAGCAGAGAAAGGCTGAGGGGTTGGGTACATTTTGGACCACTTGCTGTTTGTTTGCTGTGTTGCACATCTGGTGAGCTGCTAAGCCTCTTCAAGCCAAGGCAGAACTCCCCTTTTCTAGCTCTTTCTTTAAATGGTCCCTTTTTGCCCTAGCAGCAAGCAGTGAGGACTTGGCTGCCTTAGGCTAAGCATCTCACCTTTCCCATCCAGGTCCCAGCTGAAAGGCTTTTTAATTAGAAGAGGAGCTGTAATTGTGAACTGAGTGCCCAGAGGTTCCAGCACCACTCCAGGGAGGTTTTCCACTTGTCAGCAGGCTGCCTGCTGCTTTGCAAGGACAGAAAGGAACTTGCTCTCTAAGGTTCTTTGGGTGTTTGGTTCAGGATGGAGTTAAATAAACACACAACAGCTTGGGAAGAAGAGCAGAACCAGGCAGGGAAGAGATGGAGCCTGGGCTCTTCTCCTAGCAGTAAGGAAACAGCCTCAAGTTGTGCCAGGAGAGGTTCAGGTTGGATATTAGGAACAATTTCATCCCTGACGGAGTGGTTAAGCATTGGCCCAGGCTGCTCAGGGCAGAGGTGGAGTTCCCATCCCTGGAGGAGTTCAAACACCATGCTCAGGGCTATGGTTTAGTGGTGACCTGGCAGTGGTAGGTTAATAGTTGGAATGGATGATCTTCAAGCTCTTTTCCAACCTTAATGATTCTAGGATTGTAAGCTCACATCAGCTCAGGGCCAGGGTGGTAGAAGTGTGTGGAGCTCCTCACAGCAGTGAGTTGTGTTGGGAGGGAGAATGTGTTAGGATTGGGTCAGTAGAGCTGCTTCTAGAGCAGAGCTGGCTCAGGCAGATGACTCTGCACTTCCCCCTGGCCCTTGAGCTCCTGCAGGTTGCCAGTAGCACTCTGCAGATGTTGTCATCATTCCTCTTGTGCTGCCATGCCATGCCAGGGAGGTCCAGAAGCTAATGCTTGCAGGTGGCACTTGCAGAGCTAGGGACCTGCTGCAGGATGACATCTTCCTCTCTCATCTTCTCCTGCCTGTTTCTAATTGCCTCTCTTCAGTTTGTGAGTCCATTTGGAGCTGGAAGATACCTCGTGCAGTACAACTGTCATCTTGATGAACGAGTTGGCTGCTGCTGCCATACAAATCATCCTCTCCCCACTGCTCAGATGGCCTCAGCATGAAGGCAGCTGCTCAGTGGGGCTGGGCCAAGCTTTGCCCACTGGTGTGAGCTCCTCAGGAGCAATGTGTTCCCATGCATGGATGCAGGCAGCTGCTGGAGTCCAAAGACTCTTAGTGGGGTAGAAGAGACTCTTAGTGGCTCTCACATCAGCACAGAAATGCCCTGACAGTCTCCTTCCAGCTCTCAAGCACTTCCTAAATGGATTGTGATGGAATTCAGTGGGAAATGTTAGCTGGACTTGTGGCAGAGAGGAAGACAGAGGACACAGATTTGAGGGCTTGATCCTGCTGTGTCCAGAATTGCTATTTTTTTTTTAATCCAAGAAGAAAGGGAAATAGAGGATCTTAAAGAGTTATTTTGGGGGAGGATATTTCTTCATCAGCTTTGTCTTTCTGTCTGATTCCCTGCAGTGCCTTGTGGGGGGAACATCACCACCCAAAATGGTACAGTTTACTCTCCTGGCTTCCCTAGCCAGTACCCCAATTCCCAGGACTGCACTTGGCTCCTGACAGTGCCTGTGGGCTATGGAATCCATCTCAACTTCACCCTGCTCCAGACTGAGCCCTACAACGACTTCATCACCGTGTGGTGGGTACAGCAGAGGTTCAAGAGAGCATCCCATGGCTGCTGTGTCTGAGTGTGGGGATGCTGGGATAGGGATTTGGAGTTCCTGTAACTCCAGGTGCTTGATCTAGGACCTTTGCATTAAGGATCTTGTGCTGCAAGGGGCTAGCAAAGTGGGGAAGGTGACTGTCTCCAAACACAGGTGATGTTCTGTGCCTGGAGACTGTAGGCAGGGAATGGTCCTCTTCTGGTTATTCTTCTGCAATCAGGGATATGCACCTCTAGGATCCAAAATTGTCACCCAAACTGCTGAGGGATCCTGGTCAACTGCTCTGGAAGCTGCTAAGACTGGAATATAGATGTAGAAAAGGGAAGAGAAGGAGGGAAGAGCATGGAGGAGGAGTTCCTGTGCACGCAGAGTGGGAGCTTGGTTGTTGCCTGGGCTTGAAGACATGTGTTAATGCTCTTGTGTTTCTGACATGATTTTAGGGATGGCCCACAGCAAACAGCCCCACAGCTTGGTGTGTTCACTGGCAACTCTGCTAAGAAATCAGCCCAGAGCTCTTCCAACCAAGTCCTGATGAAGTTCCACAGTGATGGAGCCAACGGAGGCATTTTTGCCATCTACTTCTATGGTTTGTGGCATGCTGGAGGCTTGCTGGTGGGCTGCAGAGGGGCATGGGGCAGCTGGGCAGGAGGAGGTGAGGTGGGAAACACACACTTTTACCTCAGGGCTTCCCCAAAAGAGCCCAATTCCACAGGTCTGAGGGGGAAGCTATCTGTCTGAGGGGGAAGGTGCAAGTTTGAGGGGGAAGGTGTCTATCTGATGCAGGTTTGAGGGGGAAGGTGTCTATCTGATGCAGGTCTGAGGGGGAAGGTGTCTATCTGGTGCAGGTCTGAGGGGGAAGGTGTCTATCTGGTGCAGGGTTGAGGGGGAAGGTGTCTATCTGGTGCAGGGTTGAGGGGGAAGGTGTCTATCTGGTGCAGGTTTGAGGGGAGCTTCCTGCAGCCTTTCAGGACTTAAAGGGTCCTAGAAGAAAGATGAAGGAGAGACTTTTTAGCAGAGCCTGTTGGGACAGGACAAGGGGTGATGGTTTGAAATGAAAAGAGGAGATGGAGACTAAATGGGAGGAAATGTTGTCCACTGAGGGTGGGGAGAGCCTGGCCCAGGTTGCCCAGAGAGGTGGGAGATGGTTCCCATCCCTGGAACCATCCCAGCTCAGGTTGTTTGGGGTTGGGATCTGCAGATGTCCCTGGGCTGGTCTGGGTGACCTTTAGAGCTTCCTTCCCACCCAAACCAATCTGTAATTTGGAAGGAAAAGGATTCCCTGAATTCCTTGGGAATTCTTGGGAATGCTGGGCATTCTATTCAAAGGAGAGCATTTGCTTTCCACCCCTGAACAGGAGCCCAACTTTTAAAAATGGGATTAGGCAGCAAATTCCTAAGGCAGCACTGGGATTTGGGGGAAGTGAGACCTCCTCTTGCTTCAATAATTTACTGGCAACAGAGCCTTGCCTGAATTACCCCATGAATCTGTGCAGAATGCCTCAGCTTCTGTTCAGCTCCAGAAGGGAAGTGTTTCAGGGATCTAGGCTGAACATAAAGAATGTTTGTTAGGCTTCAGAGGGAATTGCTTTACTGCTGCAAAGCACTGCAAGATTGATGGTGCCAGACAATAGAGCAGAGTTACAGCAGGAATGATGGCTCTGGCAGTTGGGCTGAGGAGGGAGCAGTGTGGGAGATGCAGCAGGATGACTTAGATGCTGCTCTCTTTGCTGTGCTTAGAGCCCAAGCAGCATATGTTGCAGTTCTCTCATCCTGATAGCACTTGATGCTGATTGTTCCTTTAGCTTATGCTTGATGTGGGGTGGCAAAGGCACTGACATCACGAGAGGGCTGGTGGATTTGGGTCTGTGCCAGTTTCTAACCTGTTAAGCATCTGCTTGGGCCTTTTATTCAAGTGTCATCTCCTGCCTTGGTGCTCCCTTTGGACTTCACTATAAAGCCTAACCCCAATGATTCCAGGGCTTGAGCTGATGATGACTCCAGGCTGAGCTTCCTCCCTCTTCCCCAGGCTCTCATCCTGCTCTTGGGGGAATTTTCCCCCCAGGCTCAGGCAGTGCAGTCAGCTAAATCTTTTGTCATCACATCTGGGGTGTAACTGCAGGAAAATAAGCATTTCCTGAGGATCCACAGCATTTCCACTTCTGTGCCTGCATGCTGTGGCAGATCTAGGGCAGAGGAGACATCCTCCTTCAGCTTTCAAGTGTCTTTTCCCCCTAGAGAGGTGATCAGCACCCTGCCAGGGAACCATTGCCCTTTGAAATGCCTGCAGAGAAATGTTTCCTTCAGGGAGAGGAAGGGAAACTTTTAACAGAGTGATTCACAGAGCTGAAGGATTCAGTAGCATCCCTGGAAAGATGCTGCTGCTTTCCCTCTTCAGTAGGATAGTCCAGGTGCCAACAGGAGCTGAGGGGTGAGTGTGCTGGGAAGGGTTTGGATGGCCCAGGAACTCCAGAAGGTCCCAGGGGGGTTTCAGGGACAGGGAGTCTCTTTTCTCCTGGGGAGAACACATGGATGTGGTGTTGAGAGGAGCCTTGCCAGTGCTGTATCACCCAGCTGCTGCATCCATCTCCATCACACCTCTGTGCTGAAATGTGGCCCAGGAAGGAGAGATCCATGCTGTAACTGCTGGGTTCTCTTCCCCCTTCAAGAGATGCAGGCAAGCACTTTTTAAACACCATGTCATTTACATTGTTTTGGTTAGGCTTTCCTTTCCTTTCCTTTCTTCCTCCTCACTGAGCAAAAGTCTGTTGAAAAGATGGCAAAGTAAGGGTGTTTTCTCCTGGGATGGCTCTTGGCTGTGCTGCCTCCCAGCTCCTGGCTCCTTTGCTCCTCCATTCTCCATGTTTCTGTGCTGGATTGCTCTGATTGTCCAAATCCTGGAGCTGCTGCTTCCTTGGACTGTGCCCTAGTTGAGTTGAGCTCTTTGTAGGCAGCAGGTGCTTGGTTTTTCCTCTTCCTTGCACACAGAGAAGAGGTAAACTCATCCCTCAGCTCATCCAGGAGTCCTTGTGGTCCCTGCATCTCCAAACAGCATATTTCCAACAAATCTTTGGGGAAAGTATTATCCTGTCCTGGATCAGGGCAAGGAGGTCAGGGCAAGGAGGTGAGGGCAAGGAGGTGAAGGCAAGGAGGTGAAGGCAAGGGGATCAAGCCAAGGAGGTGAAGGCAAGGAGGTGAAGGCAAGGAGGTGAAGGCAAGGAGGTGAAGGCAAGGGGGTCAAGCCAAGGAAGTGAAGGCAAGGGGGTCAAGCCAAGGAAGTGAAGGCAAGGGGGTCAAGCCAAGGAAGTGAAGGCAAGGGGGTCAAGCCAAGGAAGTGAAGGCAAGGGGATCAAGCCAAGGAGGTGAAGGCAAGGGGGTCAAGCCAAGGAGGTCAAGCCAGGGGTGTCATCTACTCCTGGGCATGTGTCATTAAGCCTCCTGAAGGTTGCTGGCAGCCTTTCTGTGCTGAGCAGACTTTGACATGGTGAAGTTAGCCAGAATGAATATCCAGTGGCAGCCAGAGCCTCCAGTATCCTGGATTTCAGGGCAAGTTTATGCTTGTGCAGGGGGAGCAAAGATGCAGAGAAGTGCTGAGCAAATAGCAGAAAATGGCTCACATTAATATTCATTTGATTCCCAGCTTTCTTTTCCACTTTCACCATGCTCACAGCTCCTGGGGGGTTTCTTTTCCAGAGCAGTTTGCTTTTCCTGCTCACCAGCAGCAGGACATTGGTTTGGCTCAGTGCTAACTGAGCTGTTCATTTTGGGTGGAAGAATTTGGTCCAGGGCATGAGCCCTTAGGGATGGTTTCTGCTCATCAAGAGGATTTCTTCTTCCTGTTTAGCCTGAAAAACCTCACCTAATTGGGCAAGGAGGAGAAGGTCTGGCCCTGGTTTGCCTTTTGTAGGCACTGCCAGCAGCCTGGCAGCTTACTTGGTGAGCTGCAAGCCTCCTGGAGGATTTGCAGCAGAGAACATCACTGCTCCTGGAATTCTTTGCAGGAGAAATTAAGGAGTAATAATAGGCAGTTAAAAATAACCCCAGTCAGTTTTGTGCTGGATGTTCAAGGGCAGGCAGGCAGGATGGATGGATTTCTCTGAGTACTTAGTGTAATCTGCTTGGTGCTGGAGCAGTCTGAGCCTCTTCTCTTCTGTGCTTGACCTAATTCCACTGAGGTCACTGACATCTTCTCTCTTAGCATCCCAAAAGGTGTTGCCTCATGTCAGCACCCATCAGTCATCCCTCAGGGATCATCCAGATGCTGTCCCAGCACCTGCATCTCCACAGGCTGACCAAAAGCCATCTCCTAGGATGTGGAGGAAAGCTGCTTTGGGCCACAGAGAGCTGGCTGCACCTCTGCAGGGTTTGGAGGGGGAAAGGGTTGGTTACACTTGGGCCAATTCCTTCTGCTTGTGGAGAGGGAGGATTTGCTGTGCTGCCTAACATCTCCTACTGTTCCTTTGCTCTTGCAGCCTACCAGCTCTTCAGATGTCAGCCTCCAACCATCGTTCCCAACGCAGAGATCATCACTGAGAATGAAGAGTTTAACATAGGTAGCTTCTCCTGCTCCTCTTAGCTCTCCTTCCACCTCCTGCAGCTGCTGGCAATCCCTGCAGGAGGACAACCCCCATGTTGTCACCCCAGAGCTGCATTTCAGGGCACCTGGATCTATACCCAGAGTCCAACTGATCCCATTGTCCCCAGGCTTTTCCCCTCTCTTAGTCCCCAGGAAGTGCTCTGTTTTTTTGTGAAAGCCTTGAGCTTGTTCAGAAACACAACTCTCTGCCACAATAACAGTTTCCAGGTGGCTCAAACAAAGGGCTGTGTGGAAGCTTGGAGCCCATTAGTCCTTTGGGGAGAACCTTTCACCCTTCTCAGCTCTGCTTGCTGTGGGTTTATTTTTTTGGCTGCTGTTCATGAGTCCATCCTCATTTTTAAATGTGTCTGCAAGCAGCAAAGTTACTCTGATGGTTTGGGGCTTTTTTTGTCGAGCAGTTTTTCTCCCTTGTCTGCTCTCTTGGAGGGAAATCTCCACCTGAGAGAACTTCCACAATGAGAACAGTGTCAGTGTGGGGACAGCAGTTGATCCCAGCTGAGACTCCAGCATGCCTGCCTACACCTTTGCCTGCTGCAGCCCCACACCTTTGCCTGCTGCAGCCCCACACCTTTGCATGGTCCTACCAGAGCCCAGAAGCATGGCTGAGAGGTTTCCACAGCCCTTGGTGTATCCTCATCCCCAGGGCATGCTTCAGCCTTGCTGAGTTGATCCTTCTGTTGGGTCAGGATGGTTTCTCTTCCTGTCTGTAGGTGACATAGTGAGGTACAGATGCCTTCCTGGCTTCACCTTGATTGGGAATGAAATCCTGACCTGCAAACTAGGCACTCATCTGCAGTTTGAAGGACCTCCACCCACGTGTGAAGGTAAAGCTGGGGGATGGCCAGGGGGGCAGCCAAAGCTTCCCAGAAGGAGATGGATGAAGGGAAGGGAACAAGCTGGATACCCACAGACATCTTTGAGGTTGATTCTCAGATGTCCAGGGTCCCAATAGTGCAATCCCACCCATCAGGACCTCCTGAGGAGGGTAGCAAGACACCTCTTGAGGGGTAAAGGCTTCTCCTGGAGCCATGCTCCTTGGCTAGGCTCAAGCAGCAGCCAGCAGCTCTCTAATAAAGGACAAGGGAAGCTCCTCCACCCCTTAGTGGATTTCCCAGGGTCTCTGCAGCATCTCAGGGGGTTTGCCTCACATCACATACCTCTTGGATTATATCCCAAAGCCCTGCTTCAGGAAGGCACTTTACTGAGCAGAGAGCTCCATGTCTGACTGTACTCAGCAAGGCCACTCGATACCCTGCCAGGGGTGGGAAGGAAGGAATTCTTGTCCATTTGCCAGTGATCCATGAGCAACCAAAGGAAGAGGAGAGCAGGGAGAGCTCCTCCAGTGAGGAACAGCTTCTCTCTTAGTGCCCCAGAGCATGTGAGAAGAGGTGAGGAGAGGCATGAGCAGGCTGTGCACTTTACTGCCACGCAGGAGGGAGCCCAGAGATGTTTCCATGCTGCTGTGTTCCCTTAGTTATCTCCTGGCTTCCTGCTGCTTCTTCTCTTCACTCCAGCAGTGATTATTTCATCTCCTTCATTCCCTCCTATCTGAACATTTTTTCCCTGTAATGGGATCTTTTATTCTGTGGCTTTATTCTCTCTGAAATAGCATGAAGGGAAGGAGAGAAGGGGAGGTCATTCAATTATTTACTGATGGTTGTTAGCCTGGGGGGTAAAGGGACTGCTTAAATTACATCTGGCCACCAATTTAGAGAGGTCAAACAATCCCTCACTGATGGGATTAAGGATTTGGGAAGAATACACTGTTCTTTCCAGATAGTTCTGGCTGGTTTCTATTAGCACAAGTAGAGCATTTGCACTGGGCCTGAGTGCTGGTTATGGGTAAGTAGACATCTCTTTCTTTTGATGCTTATTTTTTGCTCACTTGGTGTGTTTGCTTCCTCTTTGGGGCTGGTTCAGTTAGCATTTTTAGCTGGATTTAATATTTCCAGCAGCTGAGTGGGGTAAAGTGATCAGAGAAAGGAGTTGGCAGTTCTGTCCTCCTTCACAACTCGGGGGGGGTAGCTCCACACCTTCTATCCCACAGAGTGATTAGTAACTTGAGGAGAAGAGCTGCTTGGATTCACTTGGAAAGAGGGTTGAAGTGATGCAGAGAGAGTCAGAAGTGTTTGTTTGCATTCGTTTGGGGGTTTTTTTGCCCCTTTAAATGTGGCAATTGGTTGGATTTGTGGGCACACAGCGTGCTTCCTTGAGAGCTTCCAGCAGGGTCTGAGCATTCTCCATGTGCAGTGGGAGTGGGCAGGTGGGATTTATGCACTGTTTTTGCCCTAGCTCATCAAGACACAGCCTTCTTAGCCATAGAATCTTGGGTCTGTTCCCTTCCTTCCTCTGCAAACCAGGAAAATGCCTTTCTTTTCCCGTGTTGTGTGTCCTTGCCCTTCCCTGCAGTGCACTGCCCGATGAACGAGCTGATGACAGACTCCACTGGTGTCATCCTCAGCCAGAGCTTCCTGGGAAGTTACCCTCACTTCCAGACCTGTTCTTGGCTGGTGAAGGTGGAGCCTGGCTATAACATCTCCCTCACCATTGAGTACTTCCTGAGTGAGAAGCAGTATGATGAGTTTGAAATCTTTGATGGTAAGAGAGTCCCCAGCTTTGAGAGGGAAAGGACTGAAATGATGACAGAGTATTGTGAGCTGTTCATCTCTCTTCCCAGAGCTTCCCATCAGCCTGCCTGTAACCTTCTGCTGGGCTTAAAGCAAGCTCCTCCTAAGACTCATTGATTCTCTGGAGAAGAAATCCAGGGATTAGATTTTTTTGGATGGGTCTAAAGTAGTTTTCAAAGGGACAGGAATTTAGATAGCTCCTGGGAGAAGTTGTAGCAAAGGTTGCTGGGAAGGAAGGAGTTGGGAAGGTGGGAATTCTCATGCCTGAAGCCCATGCTTGTGGGCCCATGAGGTGTGATGAGCTGAGAGGGGATGGTTCAGTATTCAGAGTGAAGCAGCTCTGCAGAGTCCAGGTGCTGATGATGCTCCTGTTGGTTGCCCAGTGGGACCTGAGCTGAAGGCATACTGCCTGGAGCCAAATCCTGCTCTTACTGTGATCAACTAGGCTTTATTTGCCCTTGCTTTCCCAGGAGCCAGGTGGGAACCATGTCCACAAAACCCTCCCTGAGCATCAGCTGCAGTTCTGGAGTGGCAGTGAGAGCTCCTGTGCTGCAGCTCCACAGCATGCCTGCACTTCTGCAGCAACACACTCTGGGGCAGGAGACCCACAGGTGTCAACCTTGACTTCTCCTCCTTCCTTCCCTCCAGGTCCCTCTGGCCAGAGTCCACTGCTCCTGTCCCTGAGTGGCAATTACTCTGCCCCTCTGAGTGTCACCAGCACTGGGAACAAGGTCTATCTCCGTTGGTCTTCAGATCATGCCTACAACAGAAAAGGCTTCAAGATCCGTTACTCTGGTAAGCACAGAGCCAAGAACCTGAGCTCCTGTGCAGCCCAGGAGCTCCACACAAGTGCTGCAGAGGAGCAGAGGCCATCTGGCTCAGCTGGAGCTGCCAAGGCCTGGGCAGGAGCACAGAGCTGGGCTAGGGAAGGCAGGTTTCTCCAAGGAGAAACCTTGGAGCTTTGGCAGGTTTCTCACCCACTCTCCAGGAGCAGAACATGGAATCCTAGGATTGCTAAGGTTGGAGAAGACCTCTGGGATCATTGAGTCCAACCATTAACCTAATACTACCAAGCTGACCACTGAACCATGTCTCCACATGTTTGACTTTCCAGGACCTAAAGGGAACTTGCAAGCAGGCTGCAGAGGGCCTGTTTGCAAAGGCCTGCAGGGAAAGGACAAGGGGCAATGGTTTGAAATTGGAGAAGAGTAGATTTAAACTGGATATTAGAAAGAAGTTGCTCCCCACGAGGGTGGTGGAACACTGGCCCAGGTTGCCCAGGGAGGTGGTTGAGTTCCCATCCCTGGAGGCATTGCAGGTGAGGCTTGCCAGGGCTCTGGGCAAGCTGCTCTAGTTGGGGATGTCCCTGCCCACTGCAGGGGGGTTGGACTAGATGAGCTCCAGAGCTCCCTTCCAACCCAAACCATTCTAGGATTCTAGGATATTCCTTGCTGCTGCCCATCCACTGCCTGATTGCCTTCTCCTCTTCCCTGCAGCTCCGTACTGCAGCCTGCCCCAGCCCCCAGCCCACGGGCTCATCCTGAGCCAGACAGGGCTGCAGCCTGGCAGCACGCTGCGCTTCGGCTGCGATGCAGGCTACCGCCTCGTGGGCCACAGCAGCAGCACCTGCAGCCTGCACCCGCAGGGCTACTTCCACTGGAAGGAAGCAATCCCTCTGTGCCAAGGTGAGAGCCATTGCCAGCATCCGGGAGTCCTGCAAAGGGCTGAGGAAAAATGCCATGACAATCCAAAGCTGTTAGTTGCTGTCCCAGTTGCATGTGGAGAAGAGGTGCAGGGAGCTGGTGTGAGGGTTACTCCTCCTGTGTCCAAGTCCTTGGGAAGAGATGAGGAAAGAGAGAAGGGAGGAGATGTTTGGGAGAGTTAGGGATGGGGGAGGGAAAGAAAAAAGGCTCTGTGTGAAGGTTTCCAGGATAGAAGTGTTTGAACTCTCAGCCAAGCTTTGCTTGACTCTTGTGGAGTTGAAGAGATGCTTGGACAATGCCCTTGGTCACCTCGTGTGATCTTGGAGTTTCATCCTAGGCCTGATGGGAGTTGGACTTGATGATCCTTGTGGATCCCTTCCAACTCAGGTTGTACTATGATTCTAGAAGGATGGGGGAGAAGCTACTGCTTGGAAGAACCTGGAAAACCTGGTAGGAGCTGGGTAGTAATGACTGGAATTTCCTTTGGTATTGCTGGAAGTGCCCTCTTAGGTCTCAGGGGGTGAGAAATTCCAAGTGCTTGTTCTTTCCAGGTTTCCTGCTAATTGACATCTTCTGACATCTTCTCCTTAGCAGAGGAGCTCCTGCCTGGAGTGGGAGGGAGAGGAGGATGGGGCAGGGTGCCTCAGGGGGCTTGGCTCCTGCACTCTTGTGTCTCCCTCCCTCTGTTCCCTTTCCCTCTGGCTGCCAATCATCCCTGTTCCTTTGTGCCCATCTGGAGTCTGCTGAAGCCCTTTCAATGCCTTGGGAACATGCAGCCATATTCCAAAGGATCCAAGCACTGGGGATTAATATTGCATTGACTTCTCTGGGAACTAGCCAGGGAACTGACACAGCATGGGCACCATCTCCTTGCAGTGTCTGCACTGGTGTCCAGCCCCAGCCATAGGGAAAAGCAGGATCAGGGAATGGGGGAGGTACCAAAGGGCCTTGAAAAAAACTCTTTTCCATGCTCCTGAAGCACTTAGTCTCTTTGGAGGATGCCCAGGGTGCAAGGAGCATCCTGCCTCTGAAGGGTGGAGTGATGCTCTGGCTGCTTCTGTCCCTTTGGAATCCTCTCAGGTGAGTGGAAAGCAGGAAACCAGGAGCCTGCCACCCAGTCTCCTTGGCAAGGAGGAGCTGGGAAACTGGGCAGGAGCTCAGATGGTGATAACATGGACAGGAGCAAACAGTGCTGGCATCAGCAGATGAGCCATGCAGCAAGAGCAGCAGGCACCAGGGGCTGTCATGGCAACTGTGCCTTCCCCATCCTTAGCCCAGGCTAAGGAATTCCTCTCATGTGCTGCATCTTTGGGGTTGTTTTTAGGGAAAACCCCTGTAATCAGGAATAGGGAGGAATGCTGCTAAGCCTTTCCTGCCCTGGTGTGCTGGAATGCCACCTGAGTGCCCTCTTCAGCTATACCCAGAGGTATAGTTACTTCCAAGAGGTGTCCTGGTGTGTGGGGAATGGATTTTCAATGTGGAGACAGGGAGAGGATGTGCATGGATGAGAGCAATGGTTCAAAGCAAGAACAAGTCCCAGAGCAACAGTTCCCAGGCAGTCAGAGGCAGAACACCCATGGCTTGGCACTGGAAATGCTGGGGTTGGGTGGGATGGAGAGATGTGGAAGAGGATTTCCCAGGGGAGCTGCCTGAGAAGGATGAAACCCTTCCCATGCTGTTGTGGTCCAGCTGAATCAGGAGCTCCATGGGCACAACCTGGAATGCCACTCCATGCCATCTCCAACAGAGGAAGAATTTAGGGACCAATTGATAGCATTTTAGGGAGATTTCTGCTCCACTTTGCCCTTTGGAGGGGTGTGTGTGTCCTCACTGAGCACCCAGATTGCAGCTAGCTCAGGATCTTGGTGCTGTTTGTCCCTCTGGCAGAGGACGAGAAACTTGCTGCTCCCGTTAGATGCTGAGGTTGAAGCAGCTCCTTTGGGAGGGTCACCTCTTCCCTCTGCTTCCCCACATCTCCAGCAGGACTCTTAGTGCTGCCCCATGGTTACCTAGTGCCTGGAGATGGATGGAGGAGGAGGTGAGTGAGCAGCAATGAGCTGGAGGAGGATTCCTGGTGGAGCAGCTCCCCCCCATGGCTTCCAGCAGCTGATGGCCAAGGCTCCTCTGCTCTGCTCTGCTCTGCTTGCCCTCTTCAGCTACACAAAACCCAACAGCCTCTCTGGTAGTGCTCTCCAAGCCCACTGGCAACCTTTTGGTTTGGGCTGTACTCAAGTCCTCATCCCTTTCTGGTGGCCAGGGCTGCATGGCAGAGGTTTGGGAGCTGGAGGATGGCTCAGAGCATCAGTGGTGTCAGGAGGAGGGGAGCTGGGGTTGCTCCTAAACACATGGGCTAGCTAACAAAGGACATCTCCCATAGCTCCTTGCTGCCAGCACATAATCCTCTTCCCACTCTCCTCTGGCTAATCTTCACGACGTGCTCTGTCCTAGCTGACATTTGTGGAAGCAGCAGAGATATTCTGCAGGGAACAATCTCCTGTTGGCACGAGGAAGGAGAACATGAGATGATCTAATGTGCTGCCTTCTCTCTCTGCTGCCTATTTTTAAGCTGCTTTGTCTTTGGGATCCCAGCTGCAGCTTTGCTTTTGTGGCCTCTGTCCCTTTTGCTAGCACATCATCTTCCTGCAGGCAGAGGGTTTTTGTCCCTCTGAACCCCCAGCAGTGCTCCTGGACCACACAATCCTTCCCCCTTCTCTTCCCATCTCTCATTCAGCTGCCTTGCAGTGCCCAGCATTTGAACCTCAGAAATGCTCTCTGGAGCAGATGGCAAGTTGATTGCCACCCCAAAAATTCAAGCTTCTCTGTTTTATGCTCTGGCAATAAAAGCTAATACCTCCTGCTGCTCCAGGATGCTGGCTTGGCAGGGAAGGAAGGATCCTGCCAGCAATGCTCCCAGCCCCACTTGGCTCTCCCTGGATGTTTCTTCTCCTTGTTGTAGCCTGACCCTCAGCAGGTGAAGAGGCTTCCATTTCTCAGTTCTTTTTGCTGCCTTAATGAACTTTTTTTAATTACCTGCCTCAGGCCCAGAAGTGCTGTATCCTTGCTAGCTTCTATCTCAGGGCAAGGCTTGTGGAGAGGGGAAGTCTCTCCATGAGAAGCAGGAGGAAAGGAGCTGCTGAGGAGGGAGGTGGCAGGGAGGCAAGCCTGGGCAGTGCTCTCATCCTGAAACAAAGAGAAGCAGCTCAGCCTCAGTGACCTGGAGCTTGGCTGGCCCTGGGCTCCCTGCCTCAGTTTCCCTGGTGGCCCAGAGAGGTGTGATGGGCTTTGGGGAAGCCTCAGGCTGCAGAAGAGGATGGAAGAGGGGTAGCAGCATGGGAAGGGACTCAGCTTTCTCACAGCTTCTTTGGTCAGAGACAGCATCAGGCAGGAAAGCAGCAAGCTGCCAGGTGGAAAGGAAAGAGCAGGACTTGCCCAGGTGCCCTCTTCTTGTGCCTCAGAATGAAATTGGTATTCAGCCTGGCTGCTTGTCTAGACACCCAGCCTTGTGGAGAGCTTCAGCAGGCTCCTGAGCTGGATGAAGTGACACATGTGTGATTATCACTTCAAGCAGGGATGTGCCTGCTGCTGCTAATAGGAGCCTGCAGAATTACTCACACCTATTAGCAACACCAGCATCCTGCAAGGGGCTGGCTAATGGTGCTCCAGGCTGGGGCTCTGGCCCATTCGTGTGGCAGGAGGGAGAGAAAGAGCATCCTGGACTACCTTGAGTGCTAGAAAGTTCCAGTGGTTGTGCTGCTGCTTGTACACAACCAGTTTGATCTCTCCCTTTGTGATCCACATCACCAGACAGTCACTCCCCTAAGGGGATTTGATTTTCTAGCCCTCATTGGTGTGCAGAAGGAATCACAGGCAGGGGAATGTGTGTGGAAGCATCAGCATGTGGCTCAGGGAACATAGGCACAGCTTCCAGGTCATGCAGTAGCAGCTTGGGCTGCTCCAGGAAGGAATGGATTCCTCTGGAGTGTGTTTTAAGGGCAGATGGTGGTTGGGCTGGAGTGTTGGCCTCCAGGTCAGTGTTCCCCAGCAGGTTCTGCTCATCTGGGAAGCCCACAGAGGCTGATGTGTCACAGGGCTCTCTGCCCTTGCCCCTTGTCAGCATCCCATGCCCCTGCAGACAGGTGGGCTCTGCATCTCCTGCCCCAGACAGATGGTATCCCACCAGAGCCAAGGCTCAGGCAGGGCTAGGAACCCCTCTGGTGGGTTTGGGTTTGATTTCCCAGCTCTTCTGAGTGCTAATAGAGAAAAACCTGGAGTGACAGACTGCCAGTGGTGGGGAAGAGGAGAAGAAGAAGTCTTGTCCTGCTGAAACCTCTGTCCTACAAGGCCAGGCTGAGCCTGGAGAAGAGAAGGCTCCAGGGAGAGCTTCCTGCAGCCTTGCAGGACTTAAAAAGACCTAGAAGAAAGATGGGGAGAGACTTCTTAGCAGAGCCTGTTGGGACAGGACAAGGGGTGATGGTTTGGAACTAAAAGAGGAGATTGAGACTAAATGGGAGGAAATTTGGGATGCTGAGGGTGGTGAGAGCCTGGCCCAGGTTGCTCAGAGAGGTGGGAGATGGTTCCCATCCCTGGAACCATTCTAGGCCAGGCTGGATAAGGCTCTGATGCTCTAGGTGAAGATATTGGACTGGATGACTTTTAAAAGGGCCCTTCCCCGCCAAAACTTGCTCCAGAAAGGAAGCTGGTTCTGCTGTGCCTGTATTTAGCTGCTGCCCAGCTCTCTGTGCCCTGGCTGCTCCCTGGCCCCAGAGCTGAGGCTCTCTGCAGGACTGATGCACAACTTCTCCCAGGTGCTGCCATCTCCAGCAGCCTCCTGGCATTGTGCCTCTTGCTCAATTGGCTTTGTTTCCCCCTGAATCTCCCTCCCCTTACCTGCTCTGCTCTGCTGCTAAATTTAGCCTCCCTTGTGCCACCACACACTTAGACAACTTGCTGCCTTATGCAAGCCAGGAGAGCTGCTGGAGAGGAGGTTGGAGGCTGCAGCTTGCTGCTGGGGGATGTAAATACAGAGCATTATTGCTAGCTCATCCCTTAGCTGTGGCTGAAAACTCCTGGATGCTCTGCTGATGCTTTTTTCTGTGTTACAGATATTAGAGGAGGTAGGAGGCAGAGCCTTGTCCTGCAGGAATTGGTTATTCAAGCCTTGCCTTTGCTGTTAGCACACTGATAGCCCAGAGCTGGGAAGCTGATCCTCTGTGAAAGCAACATTCTGGGATTCAACGTTGGGCTGGAGCTTCTCTTAAATAGGAGATCTTGGCATCTGGGCTTCTAGCTGAGCACAAATCCATGGTAAAGCTGGGAGCCTGACTGCTTTCTCTGCTGTCTTTTCCCCCCCAGCTCTCTCCTGTGGTGTTCCTCGAGCCCCCAGAAATGGAGTTGTCTTTGGCAAGGAGTACACAGTGGGCACCAAAGCCTTCTACCACTGCAACCAGGGCTTCCAGCTGCAGCCTGGCCAGGATTCCAGCACGGAATGCCTGCAGGCAGGGCACTGGAGCAATGGCAACCAGCCCCCCCAGTGTGTGGGTGAGTGTCTGCAGCCAGGGCCAGCCCAGGGATGTCTTCCAGCTCTGGCCTAGCTTTGCCTCAGCCCTGCAGGAGTCAGGGCAGCAGGTTTCTAATGCTGATAACTTGGCTCTGATGTCTCCTCTCATTGTGTCTTTGTGTCCCACTTGTCAAACTGTGTCAGGGCTGGGCTGGCCACCAGAGAGGTGACAGAGGCTTTCTGTGAACCCCTCTGAGAAAGGGAGAGATGCCTGTGGGCTGGAAAAGAAAGCTAGGAGAGCTTGAAGGAAATAATACAAGGAAATACAGACAAAGCCAGTCTGAAACCCAAGCCCTGGTGGCAATTCCATCACTGTCACCACTGATGCTGTCACAGGCACTGGGGATGTCCCAGACTGGACTCAGTGGCAGATGGGGACAGGATTCAGGAGCTAGGTTCTGGGACTGGATTTGGGAACAGCAGTGGCCACTGAAGAAGAGATTTGAATCCTTGTGATCCCTCAGCTTTATACTGAAGATGATGTCTGTGGGATGGAAGCTCTAGTTGGGCAGTTTAGGCTCACCTCTCCTGTCCCCTCCTCCCTATAGATGTCACCTCTTCCTGCACCCCAAGATCTAGCAGTGCCTTTGGTCTGCACAGCAGCAAGTCTAAGGCAGAGCCTTGCTGCAGCCCAAGCCTTGGCAGGAACTCTGAACTCTAAACCTTCTCCCTGCTAGAAGCAGAGACTCTGCCAGAACACACTCTTAGCTTCACAAAGTGCCCAAACTGAGCGGGAAAGTCCAATCCCTGAGCAGACTTGCTTCTGTCCTCACTCAAAGCAGGCCAAACAGAGATGCTTCTTGCAGGAGAGGCAGCACACTGCTGAAATGGCCCTGGAGTTGAGCTCCTCTGAAGCTGTCTTTGTGTCCTCTCTCCTCCCCACGTGTGCCTTGCAGCTGTCAGCTGCCCGGACATCGGCAGCATCGCGGTGGAGCACGGCCGCTGGCGCCTCACCTATGAGATGCACTACCACTACAATGCTCAGCTGATGCTCATCTGTGACCCTGGCTACTACTACACTGGCCACAGGGCCATCAGGTGCCAAGCCAACGGCAAGTGGAGCATAGGAGAACCCATGCCCACCTGTAAAAGTAAGAGGAGGGATGCTCAGGAGCGGTGCCGGGAGTAGATGTGTGGTGGGAGATGGGCTTTGGGTGGTGAAGTGGTGCTGTTGGCATGCAAACACAGCACCAGGCCTGGCTGCTCTTGGCAGTGGCAGGGAGTGTGGAGCTGCTCTGGGTTGGATGCAGGGAGAGGGCATCTGTTGATCTGATTCTTTGCTTGAAAGACTTGTGTGAGAACTTGAAGCACACAAGCTCCTCTGGCGCTGTCAGGTCCCAGCAGCTTAGCTGTCACTGGTGCCAGATGCTCAGAGGTTTGCATCTAAGAAAGAAACACCCAAAAAATCTGATTTAAACCCTGAGCTCTTCCAATTCTATGCACATGCCAAGTTTACAAGGGGAACAGTGTCACCTGTAAAGCCAAAGCACTCTTGGCACCCCAGCAGCTGGCTCAGAGCTCTGGATCCTTTCCTTAGGCCAAGGTTCCACTAAAGTGCAGGTGGAGACAGGAAAACTCCTGCAGAACAGCAGCTTCCCCTTCTCTCCTGCCTCCCTGTCTTTCTAGAGATGCAACTGCCAACTTGGGTGAGAGATGTGGTTCTACCCCTGCTAGCTCTCCTGCCAGGAGCCTGAGCCTGACCTTGCTTTATTTCTTCAGCAGATTGCCACCTAAAGCCAAGTGACAGCATCTTGGCAGTGCACTGAGGTCAGGAGCACCCAGGCTGAGCCTCTTGGGTTTCTTGCTGAGTTCAGAAGCTCCTGAGGGTTTGGAGATGTGTGAGGCAGACAGGATGAAGAGCTGGAGCTGCTAGCTCCATGCCAACAGCTGGCTGTCCTCTGTGGGTCTGATCTTCTGCTCTCAGCTCTGTCCTGGAGGTCATGCTGTCAGGAAAAGCTGAGTGTCACTTTCGAAGTGGAAACCTTGTGCCATTTGGTGTTTTTTTTCTGGAAGTCAGGCTTCCTGGCAGGATCTAGCAATGGCTTAATAATAGCAATGTTAAAAACATCCTGTGTGGGAAAACCTCCATAGTTTCTCCCTGGCCAGGTTTATCTCTGGTGTTTCCTTCCCATCCTGAAGCATATCAATATTAATAGCACTTGGCTATTTGTCACCTCCTGGAACACCACTTGGAATTGTTGTTGTTCTCCCTCTAACTGTTCAATGATCCTTTCTCCTCATCCCTGCCTTCCCTCCTAACTCAGGGTGCTTGTGCTGAGTGTGCTTCTGGAACAGACACAGCTCCCTGCCTGCTCTCTCTTATGGTGCTTTGGGATGTCTTGCAGTTATCTCCTGTGGGGACCTGCCCACCCCGCCCAATGGGAACAAGATTGGCACACTGACCAGCTATGGGGCCACAGCCATCTTCTCCTGCAACACTGGCTACACCCTGGTGGGCTCTCGGGTCAGGGAGTGCATGGCCAATGGCCTCTGGAGTGGAGCACAAGTCAGGTGTCTGGGTAGGTGTGCAGTGTCCTGCTTGTGCTTCAGGAGGGACTGGCAGCTTTAGATGTTGGTTTAAGAATCATGCAATTGTTTTGGTTCAATGAGACCTTGAAGATCATCAAGTGCAACTAGTAAGCAGCACTGCCAGCTCACAACTGAGCCATGGTAGCAATACATCTGCATGTCTTTATAATCCCTCTAGGGATGGTGACTCCAGCATTGCCCAGGGCAGCCAGGGCCAGGGATTGACAACCCTTTGGGGGAAGAAATTGTTCCTAATAGCCAACCTAAACCTGCCTTGGTGCAACTTGAGTCATTGGGCTCTGGAATGGGCTGCCCAGGGAGGTGGTGGAGTCACCGTCCCTGGAGGTGTTTAAGTGAGTGGCATGGTTTAGATGTTGTGGTGTGTTGGGTCATAGGCTGGACTTGATGATCCTGGGGGTCTTTTCCAACCTTGGTGATTCTGTGATTTTGCTCTTGTCCTATCACTTATTACCTGGGAGAAGAGACCAATCCCCAGCTCACCCCAAGCTCCTTGCAGGGATATGTAGAGAGAGCCAAAGTCTCCCCTGAGCCTCCTCCTCCTCTCCACACTAACCAACCCCAGTGCCCTCCAAAAAGCACCCAAGCAAAGACTTGCTTCTACTGCAGCTGTAGGCTTCTAAGTAGATCTAAAAAAGGAAGCAGAGAGATGGAAGGTGTTTGGGAGGTGAGAGAGCAGAGCTTTCCACACACCATGTCCCTTCCCACTGCTTTGCTTTCTAACAGCAGAGCCTAGCCTTGAGCTCCAGCAGACAGTCAGGGCAGGAGCTGCTGGTGATTGTCCTTGTGTCCTCTCTGCAGCGGGACACTGTGGTGTGCCCAGCCCCATTGTCAACGGGCAGATCAACGGGGAGAACTACAACTACCGGGGCAGCGTGGTGTACCAGTGCCAGGCTGGCTTCCGCCTGCTGGGCATGTCCGTGCGCATCTGCCAGCAGGACCACCGCTGGTCCGGAAAGACTCCTGTCTGTGTGCGTAAGTATGTGGGCACAGCTCCTCAGCCCTGCTGCTGCTGCTGCTGCTCAGGCTGTCCCAGCAGCTCCAGAGGCTCTGGCACAGGCTGGAGCCTTCCACAGGCTCCATTTTTGCACCCAGTGCAGTGAGGCTCTTGGAGTCATTGAGGGTGGAGGAGAGCTCCGAGATCATTGAGTTCACTCATGAACCTAACACTGCATAGCCCAGCCCAACCTAGACTAACCTGGCCTGGACTAACCCAACCTGGACTAACCCAATCCAACCTACCCAACCTAACCCAACCTAAACTAACCCAACCTGGACTAACCCAATCCAACCTACCCAACCTGGACTAACCCAACCTGGACTAGCACAACCTGGACCAACCCAACCTAGACTAACCCAATCCAACCTACCCAACCCAACCAAGCCCAACCCAACCTGACCTAACCCAATCTAACCCAACCAAGCCCAACCCAACCAAGCCCAACCCAACCAAGCCCAACCCAACCTAACCCAACCCAATCAAACTGTGGGGAGCCTTTCTTTTGGGGAGGGAGGGGACGGACACACAGAATCCCTCACTTGTCCTAGAACAGGTCCAGAGTCCTTCAGAGCATCAGCTTCCTGCAGCACTGCAAGGCTCTCTTACCTCCCTTTGTTTTTAGAGCTGTGCCTGTCAGCAGCTTGCACAAGGAATAAATTCCCAGCCCTGGCAGTCAAACCTGGCATGGATCTGGTGTGGGAGCTTCATCTTCTCCTCTAGCTTCTGCAGAGCTAAGCTGCTGGGCTAGTACCAGTGGCCACTGAGCCTCTTTCAGCCTGACAAGGATCAATACTGCTTTGTCCTCAGCTGTCAGGAGGATGCCACACATTCCTGAAGCAGCCCAAAATCTCTCCATGGCATGTCCTGGCATTTCCTTTGTGCAGTGGAGCTTAGGGCTGTGGTCTCCATGCTCTGATCCTCTCTGGATCCCTCACCTCTGAGGAGATGCCAGCAGCATGGCTTGGGCTAAACCCTTTGGAATGTCAGTGTTGGGAATGCTTTTCTTGCTGCTCCAGCCCTTGCCTTCCTTGCAAGTGCCCTTCCCTGGCTGTTGTTGGAGAGGCTCAGAGCAGGATCCTGTGAAGGTGACAACCCTTTAGAACCTTTAGCTCATCCCTGGGTGTACACCTGGCTTACAGCAGGAAAACAGCAGCTCTCAGGCCTCTCTGTGTAATGCAAGGATTAATAGCAGTAGGTGGGATTTTGGAAGAGGAGCTCTAGGGATTTATGGTGTCAGTCAGGAGGATGCTGGCACTCAGCTGCCTGCTGGGGGAATTCCCTGTGCCATTAAAAGGAGCAGAAGCAGCATGCTCACAACTTGACTCACAAATCTTTGGAGGTCAGTGTGGGGGTTGATGTGAGGGCTTTTTTTTATAGTCTCCTTCCTTGAGGACTTCTTCCAATGGATAATCTGCTGCCTTCCAGGCCAAAAGAAAAGGTAACATCTGCTATTTCTGATTGCAGCCATCACCTGTGGCCACCCTGGCAACCCTGCCAATGGCTTCACCCAAGGCACTCAGTTCAACCTGAATGATGTGGCCAAGTTTGTCTGCAACACTGGCTACCAGCTGGAAGGAGCATCCCAATCCCAGTGCCTGGCCAACGGGCAATGGAGCAGCAGCCTGCCCTCCTGCCGTGGTGAGTCAGGGAATCCTGGCACCTCCTGAGCTCCAAAGGGATCAGCAAGTCCTTGCCTCCACCCTAGGGCTGCCCATATGGACTTTGGGGCTGCTTTTCCTCCTTGGTTTCTCTGGGTTCCTAAAATCCAGCTTGGTGCTGTTGTAAATTCCCACAAACCAAGCCTTGAGGTTCCTCAGGAATGTGCAGGAAGTGTTTGAGCTCCAAGGACCTGTGTGAATCTCATGCCACAGAGGTGATTCTTCCCTTGGGCTTCACTCAGAGCTGCTAGTGGTCCCTGGCCAGCCCTGCATCCTCCAAGACATTGCAGTGGGGAAAACACCAAGCCAGATCCTCAGCAGACAGTTTCAGGTTGATGTGGGATTGGGTTTTTTTATGGTCTTTTTCCTTAGGAACTATTCCCAATGGATAATGGCCAAAAAGAAGTACCAGTTGCAGTTTCTGGTTGCTCTAGAGCAGTTGAGGCAAGCAAAGCCCATGGTCTTTGTGCAGAGCTCTTTCTCCTCCTAGGCTGCCCTGCTTCCACTGGGATTAGCACTCCAGCTCACTTATCAAATTCCCTCCCCTCCCTGCACTCCTTTCCCTTCTGCTCCCTCAATCCAGTATCTCTCTTGATACTGGGGCTGTCTTGGTCAAGAAAATTGGTTCTTTTCAGCTGCTTTGGGGCCAGAGAGCAAGGCTCTGCTGCTGAGCCTCACGTGGCAGGGTGAGAGCCTCCAGCATTGCCTCTACTCTCTTTTTTTTTTTTCCCCAGTTAATAAGGATTTTTGCTCTTTCTGCCCCTTTTCCTGCTCATTTTGGGAGACTCCTTTGTCACACCCTTTTGTTTTGTCTATTTTGTTGTTGTTGTTGTTTGTTTGCAGTTGTAAACTGTACTGACCCTGGGCACCTGGAAAACAGCATCCGGCAAGTGCAGCCGAGTGGGCCTCACAGATTCAGCTTTGGAACCACTGTGTCTTATCAGTGCAGCCATGGATATTACTTACTGGGGACACATGTCCTTACCTGTCAGGGGGATGGCACTTGGGACCGTGCCCTCCCACAGTGTCTTTGTAAGTTCTTCAGCATCCTTCCCCCATCCCTCTCCCACTTGCAGCCTTTGCATCCCATGCAGTTCTCTGGGGCTTAGCTGAATGCTCTTGGATCCAGAGTTCTTTGTCAGCCCTGGGAATCCTTCC
This sequence comes from Bucco capensis, assembly GCA_013396975.1. Lineage (NCBI taxonomy): Eukaryota > Metazoa > Chordata > Aves > Piciformes > Bucconidae > Bucco > Bucco capensis. Next base: position 32,664 of record VWZO01008846.1, on the reverse strand, counting down.
CTAGCTTCACTGAGAACCCAGACACTCTGCATTCAGTGTTCTAGAGGTGATTCTGGAGAGAAGTGAGAGGGCTTTGTTCCTTTGGCCAACAGTGATCCCCAGCCTAGGGATGCTCACCAGGATAGGAGTGCTCCCCAGGCTAGGGAATGCTCCCCAGGCTAGGGAATGCTCCCCAGGCTAGGGAATGCTCCCCAGGCTAGGGAATGCTCCCCAGCCTAGGGATGCTCCCCCAGCCTCTGATACTTCAGACCACATGCCAAGTGGTGATGTCTCCAGCATCATCCCTGGCTAATCCATGCTGAAGTGAACATCTTGCTTTCCACACGTGGCTAGAGAGGAGGAGAAAGTTCTGTCATGCTTATCTGAACAGTCTTGGATCCAAAGTCCTTTGTTAGCCCTGGGAATCCTTCCCTCAGCTTCCCTGAGTCTTTCCTACAGAAGGAATCCTGAGGAGGGAAGGGAACAGAGCAGCACAGGGCTAGATGCAGCTTGGATCCTGCTCTGATGTAGCTGCCAAAGAGGATTTGCTTCCTGACCCTTTACTCAAGGGTTTTCCTCCTTCCTTACCCTATCCCAAGCCTTTCTGCCGTTGTGCTGGGCAGGTTCTGGCTGCTGGTTTGGGATTCAGGAGTTTGGCAGCAGAGCAGTTAGACAGCAGCTCATCCCTGCTGCTGCTGTGCTCTAGCACTCACAGGTAGCCCAGGAGCTGCCCAGGGAAGCTCTCAGTGTCCTCACCTTACACTGAGGGAAAGCAAGCTCCAAAGTATCTTTGGAGCTGCCTAGTGAGCTAGGGGCAGGTGGCAGACCACCCCAGAGCATCCCTAGGATGGCCTTTGGGAGACTTAAAGCATCTTGCCATCTCATTACCACCTGGCATCATTCATTGCTAAAGCAGCCAGACAGGGAGCAACTTCAGCTCCCATCACCTTAGCTGTTCCAAAGCCATGATTGTTCCCCTTTTATCTTTCCCTTGTATGATCCCTCCACACCAAGCACTTTGTGGGCACCTTTTCCTTCCCTTTCCTTAGCAGCATGTCACCTTCTCACCTGTGCAGCCCCTGCCCAAGCCCTGGGGAATTGACAAGTGCTCAGTGGGGGTTAGAGCAGCCAGAGGGGCTCCAGAGAGGGGGTGGGCATCCCTGCAAACCTCTCCCAGGTTTGCTCGCAGCATTCCAGCTAAGGAAAAAGGATCTGTCCTTCCTTTCAAATGTTGACCTTTGGAGGATTTGTGGGCATTGGGAACTCAGGTCAGTTTTAGGAGTGATTATTTGGATTCTTGCCTTTAATCACTTAAAGAAAGAAAGGAGAGGAGATTTGGGTCACATCTTTGCTCTCTGTTAAACCTCAGCTGTGCTCAGTGCTGGAAGCTATGCCCCTCTGAAGGGTTTGTGGCTGGGGGAGGAGGATTACCAGGCTCTTCCTAAACCAGAAACTGAGAAGGTTGATGGTAGAGAAGCTTGGGTTGCAAATATTGTCTCCTGCCTGTTGCTGAGGAAAGAGTGGAACAGAGCTGATCCTTTTTGGGGAGTGGGAGAGCAAGCCCAGCAAGTCCTGGGGAGCAGAGCCCTAACCCATCCCAAGAAAAAGAGGCTTCAGACTGTCTACACAAATCCTCTCAGCTTTTGAGCTGAGCTGAGGCTGCTGGAGTGTCTGTTATTAGATTGTTAGTTACAGTGGGAGCTGAAGCATTAGCTCTCCAAGCCATTTCCTTGCACAGCAGCCTTGGTTTTAGTCACAGCTCTGCACCACTATATTTCAAGCCCCACGTGCCCAAACAGACACATGCCCTCTCTTTTTTTACTCTTTTTATTAGAACATACATCCTACTTTTCTACCTAATGCCAGGATTGGTATTTTTAGACCCTAGCAGAAGGAGAGAAGATCTCTGTTATGGATGCTTTTCTCCAAGTGGTCTGTGGTCTTTTATGCTGAGCATCCTCACCCCAAATAAGAGCCCCTAGATCTGTCAGTGTCTCAGCCAACAGCCTCCCTGTCTCCCCTCTGACTGCTAAGCTAAAGTAAACCTGTTTATTAGTGTTAGTGATGGGTTTGTCCTCCCTAGCTGCACTCAGGATTGTTTGCTGAGGTGTCACAGGGCATCACTGCGTGGGGGTGAGGGTGTACATGGAAATATTCCTGGGTAACAGGGGAGGAGTTTTGCCAGGAAGCTGCAGACTTGCCTGTCAGTGTCCAGACTCAGCATGGATGCACAAAGCTTTAGCAGCTCTCATGGGATGAGCTCACATCCCCCAGGAGGGAGACTGATCACAGAATCATTACGCTTGGAAGAGACCTCTGAGCTCATCAAGTCCAACCATCACTCCCATGCCACTAAGCCATGTCCCTGAGTAGCACACCTAGACCTTTCTTAAACACCTCATCATGCCACAGGGCACGAGCCACAGGGTCTTTGGTGACCTTTGGTGCCTTGAAGCTCCCAAGATGCCACGCAGTGCCCTCCCCACGCTGCGTCTACCTCACCGCAAGCATCCCCAGCAGGGCCCTCCCTCTGAAGCTGTTGTGTGTCTCTTGCAGTGGTCTCTTGTGGCCACCCTGGCTCCCCTCCCCACGCTCAGCTCTCCGGGGAGAAGCACACAGTGGGCTCCGTGGTGCACTACAGCTGCCTGGGCAGGAGGATGCTGGTGGGCAATGCCACGCGCGTGTGCCAGCTGGATGGGCGCTGGAGTGGCTCCCTGCCCCACTGCTCAGGTGAGGAGCCCTGCACGAGGGGAGGGATGGGGCAAGCCTGGCCTCCAGTGCCCCTGCAATGCTGCTGTGCCTTGCTGAGCTGCAGGAATAGCTCTGCAGCAGAGAGGGGAGCTGGTGGAAGGCTCTGAACATCAGCATCTCAGCCATCCCAGCAGCTGCAGCTTGGCTGATGAGCACTGGCACAGAGGAGAGAGAAGGCACTGCAAGCAGATGGTGGGAGCTGGGCAGTTTTCTCCATGTAGAGTCATCTCTACAGGAGGAATGTGTTGTCTGGGTGCAAAGTTGGGTCCCTGCATCCTGTCTGCAGCAGCTGACCCTCTTGCTGAGGCTTTCCAGGAGAAAAAGCCCAGGTGTCCTCTTTCCAGGGCCTGACATCTGCTGTTGAGCCACCAGAGCACTGCCAGGTCTGCACAAAGCAAGTGGAAGCTGCTGCAATGAGTTTCCACATCATCATGTGAGAGCAGTTTGGTGACAGAAGTCCATCCCTGCTCCTGGGCCAGAGTGAGAAAGGTGTAGCACTGCAAACATCCTGAGGAGCAAAACAAACAAAGGTTCCCTGATGAGCTAACCTTGGGTCAGAGTCCTGGGGAGTGCAATGAGCTGTGCTTGCCAAGCCTTCCTGGGATCTCAGCTGAGGCCCTGCAGCAGAAGGAAAGATGCTGAGTGCCCTCCCCACACCATCCCATCACCTGTTCCATGGAGAGCACAGAAGCAGATGAAATGAGGACTTAGCTGGAGCAGAAACATCTGGGCCAAGTGTGATGCCCCTTGAGTTTGGCAGCTCCACTGGAGCAAGTTTCACCTCGGCATTGGAAGGGAGAAGGAAGTCATCCTGGTGTTTGGAAGCTGTGCCTGTGGAGTTCTTGCTCTCACAAGGGTTGTCTGCTCCCACTTTTCAGACACAAAGGGTGACTCCTGCCACCTTTCTGGGTGGCTTTGGGGAACCCTTCAGCATTCCTCTGGTTCCTGCTGACCTCTGCTGGGTGGGATTTTCCTGAATGGCTTTCCTGGAGGCAGCTTCAGCCCAAGGTTGATGGCATTGGGCAGAGCCTCTCTGGCTTGAGCCCAGGTGAGTGTCCAAGTACCTCAGAAGCATGATTTCTACCCAAGGACTCCTCTGTTCCACCAACCTCACAGAAGCAGTGAAGGAGACAGAACACAGCTCAGATCATCTCCTGCCAAAGGTTCTCCAGCAGCAGAAGATCCCTGTGTGTGCCAGCAGCTTCTGCAAGAGGAATACAAGCCATTATGGGAGAGGAAAGGCTGAAGCTGGAGCATTCTCCTCCTTCTCTTTCCAAGCAAGTCCACTCCTCAGATGATGAATCTGCTCATTGTGTTCTCTGTTCCACCTGACCCTGCAGACACTCTACCTGCAGCCAGGCACAGAAGGGCTAGGAAGCTTCATGTGGAGCTGCAGGAGTGAAATAGTCTGTCCTAGCTTGGGGCTGGATGTGTTTAGCCAGGTCATTGCAGCTCCCAGTGTTCACAGCTCCTAGGAATGGATGTTTCTCAGCTGGATCTCCCCTGCCTCTGTGCCCCAAACCCAAGAGCTTCTTCTCCTGCAAATCCAACAGGCTGTGGAATATCTACCTGTGGAATCTCCTTGTCTGGAGCCATTGCAGATCTGCCTGGACACATTGCTGTGTGAGCTGGTCTAGGTGCTCCTGCTCTGGCAGGGGGGTTGCACTAGATGATCTTTCTAGGGCCCTTCCAACCCCTAACATCCTGGGATACTGGGATATCTGCTTGGAGAGGAAGCATCCCCATGACTGATGCTGGATGGAGCAGCTGCATCCTGGGTCATGTTTTACAAGCAGCTGCAAACCAGTGGGCTCCCAGAGGCAGGGGATGCTCCAGCTGCAGTTTCCCCTCCTGTGCTGACAGCCAGGGTTCAATCCAGACAGTCCCACACTCCAAAAGCTGTCTGCTGGTCCTCTGGAGGCCAAACCCCCAGGAGTGCCTGACCATGCTGCTGATGCTGTGCTCTCTTCTTTAACAGGAGGCAGCCAGGGGGTGTGTGGTGACCCAGGGATCCCTTCCCATGGCATTGGGCTGGGAGATGACTTCGATGTGGGCAGTGTGGTGAGGTTCAGCTGTGAGCCTGGCTATGTGCTGCGGGGCTCATCGGAGAGGACCTGCCAAGCCAACAGCTCCTGGAGTGGCACCCAGCCAGAGTGTGAAGGTACTTCTGCACCCCTACATCCTCTCCTGCCTCATGCCAAGCCTGCTGTGATGTCCCCAGAGTTGCCAGCTAGCCTGGTCCCCTCTGGTTGAGTTGCCAGGGGCAGTGTGGAGCTGTGAGAAATGGTTCAGCTCTTGTTCAGTGTTTCCTCCAAGCACTGTGTGTGCATGGCCAGGAGCTTCAGCATCTGCAGCTCCCATCTCCCAGGAGGCTTTCTCAGTGCTAGAGGATGAATATCACCTTCCTGCATGGCCAGGAAAGGCTTGCAGGTTGATGCCAACCTCTGCTCTGAGGTCTAGAGTAGGAAGAGCCTTTGGGATGTGGTCCTCACCTGCAGTCCTCTCCTGAGACTCTTGCTCAGGGAATCACTGGGCTGAATGTCTCTTGTTTGGCAGCCTGTATCCAGCTAGATGGTCAGAAATGCTCCATTTTGGCCTGAGACCTGTGGCTCCCACTGGCTGATCCATGTGTGGAGGAAATCCAGCAGGAGGAGACAAGTCAGTAGCTCCCAGAGCTGCAACTGCCACATGCAAGAGTCCTTTCCATGGAGCAGAAACCCAGAAGCTAAGCTTCTCTTAGCTTTCCAAACTCACCCAATTCAGGCTCCAGGTAGCTTTAAATTCCAGCAGGTATCTAAATGATGTTGTAGCTGCTTTTCCCTTTCTTTCCCTTCCTTCCTTCTGTGCTCCCTGAGTGCTGCAAAGGAGCTCATCAGCTCCACACCTCCTCCTCCCCTTAGAAGCTGGGCAGAAGATTTGTGTTTATTCTTTGTCCAGATGAGCTGGGGCTGGGGCTGGAGCTGCTCTTTGACAGAAATGTGTTTATTTTACATGCTAGCACTGGGCAAAGAAGCTGAGCTGTGTCTCATGCTCACTTGACCACTGAGAACATGGCAGGTGGCAGGGCTGGGAGTCAGGATTAGGCTGCTTGTTTGTGTTCTCCCCTTTCTCTCTCTGCATGGTTAGGCAGGTTATGGCTTTCTGGTTAAATTAAACAGCATGGAAATTACTAGCCCTGAAGCAAAGGCTTGGGAGACTCCAAAAGGCTCTCAGCTGTGTCTTATTCCAGCAGGAGGTTTTGCCTGAGGTGTCAGACATCATTAGGAGTGTTTCAGCTGGGTGCTCACGTGGCAGCAGAGCCCAGAAGAAGGACCAACAGTGGAAAGATTAGGTCAGGGGAGGGGGAGGATGCAGAGGATGCTGTGGTTACATGCACTGAGAGCAGCCCTCAGCTTTTCCTCCTGTAGCTTATGAAGAGCATGAATGTGTCTCCTCTTGGTGCTGGCTGAAGGAGAAGCCTTGAATCAAGTCCCTCTCAGGGTGTTCAGGGAGGTATTTGTTCTGCAGGAGCTTAGTGTGTAGTGACAGCCCTTGGCCCTTGCTCTGCTCTGGGGGATGCTCCCAAGCTCCTGAGGTTGAGTCTGTGCTCTGGGGGATGCTCCCAAACTCCTGAGGTTGAGTCTGTGCTCTGGGGGATGCTCCCAAGCTCCTGAGGTTGAGTCTTCTGCTGTCTTGAGCTGTGGGACTAGGTAGGAGGTGGAGAGCTGGGCCAAGGCCCTGCAAGGAATAGATCCAAGCTCCTCCTTCAGCTGGGAGGAATAGGCAGGAGGAGCTTGCTCCCAGCTTGGCTGTGGTGATGGTGAAGTGCAGGATCCTCCACGGGGCTGCAGGGAGGGAGTTCTCTCAATCCCCTGCCAGGGATGCTGCACACAGCCTTGGGATGTGCTGCCTGGAAAGGTGGAAGCCATGCTCTGAGCTGAGCAGTGTTGTAGCTGGTTTTCCAGGGAATAGCCTGTTGTGCCTGAGCTGATCACTGTTATGGAGTACAGGCAACAGCAGCAGGGTGAAAGCTTTGGTTTCCAGCTGGAGAGGGCTTCTTTGGGTTGTTTTGGGGTGGTTTTGTGTTAACATTGCCCTTTTGCTTTCTAGTGATATCCTGTGGAAACCCAGGAACCCCCAGCAATGCCAGGGTCATCTTCAATGATGGCTTGACCTTCTCCAGCTCCATCATCTACCAGTGCAGGGAAGGCTATTACTCCACAGGAGTGCTGAGCAGGCACTGCACAGTGAATGGCACCTGGACTGGGACCAGTCCAGAGTGTACAGGTGAGCACTGGGAATGGATTCCTGGCAGATGATGCTGGTGGATGATGGGTGTCAAGGCTTTAGAGGTGCACACATGCTGAGAAGCTCAACTAAGCTGTCCAGGGGCAGCAGCAGCCACTCCACCTGCCCTTCCTCCTGGAAAACTCTTGCTTTGGGCTTGGACTGTTTTCCAGTTGGATGTGTGATAACTTCAGCAGTAGATATCAGCCAAGCTGGAGGAGCTTTCTGGGGCTGCTTCTGAAGCTGAGCATCCTTCCTGCTGCTCATGGGTAGAGCTCCTGCTCTGACTGGAGCCCTGAGTGGATGTGTTGAGTTTCCTGCTGCCTTCTCCCCATGGATGCCTGCAGCAGGAGCATGGCTAGTGGCAAACGTGAGCTTACATAAGAGAGAGGAATTGGGGTAGAGAGAGGAGGGGGTGCTGTGGGCAGACTGGCTTCCAGCTAGCCCAGACTTAACCCAGGTTTGCTTTAATGTTTCATGCCTGTTAATACTTCTTCTTGCAAGCTCTTAATGTGCCATTAAGATCCCTGCTCACCCCACTGAGCAGAAGCAAAGCTCTCTCCACGTGCTCTAGCTCCACATCCTCTGTGCTACACGTGCTCCCTTCTCCACAGCATCAGCTTTCTCTCTGCTTCCTGCAGCTCCAGGATGGTTTGGCTAAGAGGATGCTCAGGCAGAAAATGCTTCTTTCTTCTCCTTTGGCAGTGATTAACTGTGGTGACCCTGGAGTGCCAGCTAACGGCATCCGGTTGGGCACTGACTTCACCTACAACAAGACAGTGCAGTTCCAGTGCACCCCTGGGCACATGATGGAGTCAGACAGGGCTGCTTCTCTCACCTGCACCAAGGACAGGACCTGGAATGGCAGCAAACCTGCCTGCAAGGGTAAGGATGCTCCCAAGGGAACAGGCAGCATCTGCCTGGAGCCCACCTGGCAGCTTCTCACTCCTGTCCCTCCCTGTGTCCCCTGTGTGGGTGGCACTTTTGCACACTTTTATCAACACTTGGCTAGCTTTAGGTCTGTCAGGCATCACACCACGCCTGGGAGGGAGGGAGAAGGAAAAGTGAAGCACAAAGTGACTAACTCTTGACAAAAATACTGTGTTTTGCAAGGCCAGGCTTCTTTGTTTTTTGGGCTGAGAAGTTTCTTCCACCTCCTTTCATCCTTCCTCAGCTCTGAGCTTGCCTCTGTAGGTCAGAGATAGGGAAGGGAAAGCATGGAGCAGTTGGATCTCTTCTCTGAGTGCTTTGCCTCCCCCAGCAAGTGCAGATAAGGTTTGCAGCATCCTCTGTCTCCTTCTTGAGCAAGCTGCAAAATTGGCTTGTCATGACTCTGATGGAAACACAGACCACACAGAAACTTCCAAGCACACTCCAGTTCCTTCAGAGGCTCTGAAGAGCAGTTCTTCCACTCCTCTCTCATTCTCTCCACCCAGCTAATGTTGCAGGAATAATACTAGAGAATGTGGCCCAGAGTCTCATTTGGAGCCCAGGATTGATTTGCATGAGCTTAGCATCTTCCCCACTGCTCCCTTGAGCTGAAGAGCAAAGCACTGCAAAAATGTCCTATTAAAACAGCCTGAGAGTGGATGGAAAACAGGCAGGTTGTTGATTCAAGTGCTGAGCTGAAACTCTCCAAAAGGCATGAATCTTTCAGGCAACCTTAGATGAGTTTTCACACCAAGTGATATCTCAGCTTCAGCTGGAAAGCAACAGCCACTCCGAGCTCTGGCATGGAGGTTTGGGATTTGCTTCACTCCACACCTCAAAGTCTAACAAATCCTGAGCTTTACAACTGCACACCCAGCTGGAAAAGTTTGTGCAGCCCCAGGAGATGCTCTTAGAGAGCAGAACAGAGCTCTGATCTTACACCAATTTGCTTGTTAATGGGAAATCACTGCACTGAGAAGCCCAGAGAGCTGAGTGTGCTTGTGTTTCTCCTGCAGCTATCCTCTGTAAACCTCCACAAGCCATTCCCAACGGGAAAGTGGTAGGCTCAGATTTCAGCTGGGGTTCCAGTGTCAGCTATGCCTGCCTGGAGGGTTACCAGCTCTCCCTGCCTGCTGTGCTCACCTGTGAGGGGAATGGCACCTGGAGCGGGGACATCCCTCAGTGCTTCCGTGAGTAGCATCCTGGACATCCCCTGGATGTGCCTGAGGGGGATGGAGGACTGGGCCCTAAACCCAGGCATTTGGGACTGTGTTCCACACCCAGCTGTTTGGGACTGGGCTCCAGATCCAGCTGTTTGGGACTGGGCTCCAGATGCAGCTGTTTGGGACTGGGCTCCAGATCCAGTTGTTTGAGGCTGCATTCCAGACCTCAGCTGTTTGTTTGGGACTGGGCTCCAGATCCAGCTGTTTGGGACTGGGCTCCAGATCCAGCTGTTTGGGACTGGGCTCCAGACCCAGTTGTTTGGGACTGGGCTCCAGACCCAGTTGTTTGGGACTGGGCTCCAGACCCAGTCATTTGGGACTGGGCTCTAGACCTCAGCTGTTTGGGACTGGGCTCCAGATCCAGCTGTTTGGGACTGGGCTCCAGATCCAGCTGTTTGGGACTGGGCTCCAGACCCAGTTGTTTGGGACTGGGCTCCAGACCCAGTTGTTTGGGACTGGGCTCCAGACCCAGTCATTTGGGACTGGGCTCTAGACCTCAGCTGTTTGGGACTGGGCTCCAGATCCAGCTGTTTGGGACTGGGCTCCAGATCCAGCTGTTTGGGACTGGGCTCCAGACCCAGTTGTTTGGGACTGGGCTCCAGACCCAGTTGTTTGGGACTGGGCTCCAGACCCAGTCATTTGGGACTGGGCTCTAGACCTCAGCTGTTTGGGACTGGGCTCCAGATCCAGCTGTTTGGGACTGGGCTCCAGATCCAGCTGTTTGGGACTGGGCTCCAGACCCCAGCTGTTTGGGACTGGGCTCCAGACCTCAGCTGTTTGTTTGGGACTGGGCTCCAGACCTCATGGAGTGATGGTTTGAAACTAAAACAGGGAGATTTAGACTAGATAGAAGAAATCTTGTCCACTGAGGGTGGTGAGAGCCTGGCCCAGGTTGCCCAGAGAGGGGTGGTAGATGTCCCATCCCTGGAATCATTCCAGGTCACCTTGTTTGGGGCTGTGAGCAACCTGTTGGAGATATCCTTGCTGAGTGCAAGGCCTTGGACTAGATGAGCTTTAGAGGTTCCTTCCAACCCAAACCAGTCTGTGATTCTATGATTCTACTCCTAAGCCCAAGGGAAGTCTTGCCTGCAGGGAAGTCAGCAAGAGTTTAGCATGCCAGGAGACAAGCATGATGATGCTTGGAGTGCCTGGAGCCAAAAGTCTGGATGCTTTCCCATCTCCAACAGCAGCCCCATTGCTGGAGCCAGGCCTGGTGTGCCACCTCTGTGTTGAGGAGGCAGTGATGGCCATGGGGACACCTCATGGCACACAGATAGATGGGAGGGCACATTTGCAGCAAGCCTGAAGCTTTGGGTGCTAAACAGACTCACCTTGTCACCTTGGGGAGGTCGATGCCAGTCTGCTTGTCTCTTTGCAGCTGTGTTCTGTGGTGACCCAGGCATCCCTGCCCAGGGCAGGAGGGAGGACAGAGGCTTCACCTACCGCTCCTCTGTCTCCTTCTCCTGCTTGGCTCCACTGGTGCTGGTGGGATCAGCCCGGAGGTTCTGCCAGTCTGATGGCACATGGAGTGGGACCCAGCCCAGCTGCATAGGTAAGGGGACACTCCTCTGACCTTCCAGTGGTCACTTGGCTCTGCCATGTGGAGCACAGTTGGTTTTCTTTCCCAGGTGTGCAGAAATGAACACTTAGTTCCCCTGGGAATGGGAATGTACAGGGATGATGCTTTGGGGTTGTGTGTGTGCTAGCTGGTGGGGGACAACCAATCTCCTTCTCCTGGGGCTTGCTGCTTGGATGCAGTGCCTTGTCCCCATCAGTCCTGCCCCTGAGGAAGATTATCTGAGAAGAGGAGGCTCAGGGGAGACTTCCTCACTCTCTCCAACTCCCTGAAAGGAGGTGGGAATGAGGTGGGGATTGGTCTCTTCTCCCAGGTGACTGGTGAGAGGACAAGAGGAAAGAGCTTCAAGCTGTACCAGGAGAGGTTTAGAGTGGATATTAGGAACAATTTCTTCCCTGAAAGAGTGGTTAGGCACTGGCCCAGGCTGCCCAGGGAGGAGGTGGAGTCTCCATCCCTGGAGGAGTTCAGACAACATGGAGATGTGGCACTTGGTGACATCCTGGGTCAGGGGTTGGATTTGATGATCTTGGAGGTCTTTTCCAACCCTAATGTTGCTGTGATTCTGTAACCCAAAGTGCTGGATTTAGTGGAATCTCACCCATTTTGGGGATCCTTTAGCTTGCCAGCACCACAGAGCTCCCAGGTGCAGACAGCAGAGCCAGGCTGTGCCCTCCCTCAGCTGCTGCCTCCCCCAGCCCCAGAGCTCTGTACTTCTTGGACACACTGTGACTGAGCTGGGAGCTTCCATGGAAACTGCAGCAGTGAGGAATAGCAACAGCTCAGCAGAAAGGAATGATGGAGAAGGAATCAGCTTGGGAGCCACAGCCCCAAATTGACCTACCTTTGGTGTCCCTTGTTTAGCTACTCATCACAGCTCCAAGGACCTGGGGAAGGCACCAACAAGTGCACAATTTTTCAGGGTGAGCAGACAGATCAGTCAGATGATGAGGAGTAAAAGGCAGAAAGATGAAGAGCCATGCCCTGAAGGAAGCTGCACTTCCTTGTCCTACAGCTGCAGTGCCAGCCACTGCTGTGCCACCCTCTTGGTGTGTGCAGGCTTTGCTGGGCTCATTTCTTGTCTTGCTGTTAACTGGAGTGTTTTGAGTAAGTGCAGGGAGGGATTTGCTATGGGGCTCATGGTCCTTGAGCAAGTTGAAGGAGGAAGGCTGGAAGCCAGAGCAGACTCTGGTCTGATTGCACTGAGATCCTCTGATGCTGCAGCTCCCTGCTAACACAGCTTACCTCTGGCTGGGAACTGGAGCATCCCTGTGGACTCAGCTGTGATCCCATGAAGCAGGGAAGCTGCTGCTGAGCTGCCTCTCAGACAGAAGCTTCAGTTTCCTTGGGGATGCTGATGGTTCCTGTGGTGCATCTCTGCTGTCAACACCCTGGGAAGCAAAGGAAGTGCTAGAGGCTAGGAGAGTAGCAGCAACATTGGAAGGAGTCATCTTCTGATGGATGGAGACCAAATGAGGCATCAAGAGAGATGATGTGTCTGAGATGCATTCAGATTCCCAGCTCCCAGCCCTCCCTGTGAGCTAAGGAGGTGCCAGGCTGAGCAATGACCAAGCTGAGCCTGGAAGGACAAAGGCTCTGAGGAGCAGGAGAGGACATGGCCACTGCAGCCCTTGGGGCACAGCACTGTCAGCTTAGTGTGTAGAAGAGGGGAAGGGAAGAGAGTTGTCCCTGACACAGGATTCCTGAGGTGGCTTCCCCAAGCACTGCTTTGCAAGGCTGTCTCTGCTCTCTCCTTGCCAGACCCCAGCCTCACCAGCTGTGCTGACCCTGGAGTGCCTCTCTTCGGGATGCAGAACAACTCCCAGGGCTACCAGGTACCAGCAGAGCACCCCAAGCCTCATCCCTGCCTGTGTCCTGATGGCAATTCCCATGTCCTCCCATGAGCAGGACATCCTCCCTTAGAGCTCAGAGTGTGTGTCCAGGCTTACCCAGCAGTGTATTATCTCTACTGTTAATTAGAGTGCTAATTAATAGTTTTTAGTGTAATTAACATTCCCATTGGAGACACAATAGCCATTAATCTTCTGACCAAGTTCTGTAGGTGCTTTTCTTAGTCTGCTGCCATCCCTCTGGGTGCTGGAGCTGGGATGGTTGATTCCATGTGGCTCCTCCTGCCAGAGTGGATCTTGCCATTTTGCTGCTAATTAGTTAGCTTAATCCTGGCATTTAATGACTTAATTCCACTTTTTAATTAATACTGGGACATCCTAAGTCTTGACTTTAGGAAGAGATGCCAGCCTGAGAGCTGCATCCCATGGTGGAGCCAGCTCAGGTGCTCAGGATGTGGCTGGAGCAGAGTGTGCTGGGGCAGTGGTGCCTTGGGATGTGGTATCCAGGAGGGATAACATCCTGCTGCAGGCTGGGAAAGGTCCCCAAAGCTCTGTTGGGCAGTTTGCTTCCAACTTAGTCTGCTTTTAAAGAAAAGGTAATTTAGAAGTCTAAGATTTAAAGTAAGAGATTCTCACAAGCTGTAGCTAATACAGAGCAAAAATAGGTGAAATAGGCTCTTTTCCCCCAAGTGAATGAGGTTTTCACCTCCATTTCCATAAAAAGGGGAAGACTGAAGTCCTCAAGACTGTTTGTTGCCTCTCCTGCATGGAGAGGAAGTACAGATAGGGATTTGAGAGGGACAGACTGAGGGCATCATCCTCAGATTCCACTGGGAGCCAATGTTAAATGTATAAATACCCTCAAAGAGATGAATTTCTCTAGGCTGCCAAGAAGATCCTTTGCAGCCTAGCTCAATCTCTGCCTCCTGCTGCACTGGGCAGTTCAATGCTTTCTCTCTTCTACCAGGTGGGAAGCATCATCTTCTTCAAGTGCCAGAAGGGCTACCTGCTGCAGGGCTCAACCACCAGGACCTGCCTGCCCAACCTGACATGGAGTGGAGTGCAGCCTGACTGCATCCGTGAGTCTGGGGAGGGGAGGGATGCTGGCACCCCGAGCCCCCTGCCATGGCTCTTGCTGGCACCCCAAACCCCTGCCATGGCTCTTGCTGGCACCCTGAGCCCCCTGCCATGGCTCTTGCTGGC
>VWZO01008846.1:7322-18539 GCA_013396975.1 Bucco capensis | reverse complement strand
CCCTGCCGTGGCTCTTGCCGGCACCCCGAGCCCCCTGCCGTGGCTCTTGCCGGCACCCCGAGCCCCCTGCCGTGGCTCTTGCTGGCACCCCGAGCCCCCTGCCGTGGCTCTTGCTGGCACCCCGAGCCCCCTGCCGTGGCTCTTGCTGGCACCCCGAGCCCCCTGCCGTGGCTCTTGCTGGCACCCCGAGCCCCCTGCCATGGCTCTTGCTGGCACCCCGAGCTCCCTGCCATGCTGCTGCCTTGGCTCTGTGCCTGTGCTCCAGCAGCCAAGGGGCTGGCTCCGAGAACTGCTCAGCTGGGGCACACAGCTCTCAGGAGACCTGTTCTTGAAGAGAAGGGAGATCACACCATCACTTGTCTCCTGCCATGCCTCCCTCAGCTTCTCAGAGGACTTTGTGTCCTTTCCTCAGAGACAGAGTTTCAGGGGAGGCTTCAGTTTTGTGCTTGATGGCCAAGATGTGAGCTCACCCTCCAGGGACCACAGCTAACAGTTAGCCAGCAGAGCAATGTTTTCTCCTCCTCTTCAATAACCTAGTTGCTCGCTCTCTTTAGCTGTCCATCATTTGTTTCCCTGCTACCCAAGAAGGACTTTAATGTATTTCAGTGGCAGTATCCATCATGGCCTCTGTCTCAGAAGTAGGAAGAAGCTATTTCCTCTCCCTTGAGAGGTGGTTGCTTGGGAAAATGTTTTTCCACTACCAAACCCAACCAGGGCCACCCACCTGGTCCCATGAAGAGAGATGATACAGAAACAGATCTGTAATAGGATCACTTTTGGGGTCTTGATGCCCTGCAAAGGCAGATTCCAGTCTGCAGATAGACCTGGGACACAGCTCTGGGGTCAGAGGAAGAAGGGAAGGTGCCTGTAGCATCACTTGGTCTTGACTTTTCCCCCCTTAAAAGGTGAGGAATGGCAGAGCCTGGTTTTCAGTTGAGAGAAGCTGGACCTGAGTGAAGGATCCCCTGAGAGCTTTAGCCAGGAAGCAGATCCAGCCAGCAAAGCACAGGAAGCAGCCTCATTACTTCATCCAGCTGGGAAAAATCCAGTCCAGACATGACTTTGTCTCCCTCAGCAAGCTTCTGCTGCAGAAAGCTCTTCCAAGAGCTTTCTCTCGCTGCAAGCATCACAGTGTTGTCCTTCTACCTTTGGATGGGCTCTCTCATCTCTGTTCTCCTTCTGGTTTTCAGCTCACCACTGTAAGCAGCCAGAGACTCCCTCCCATGCCAATGTTGGTGCTCTGGACTTGCCATCCCTGGGCTACACGTTGATCTACTCCTGTCAGAGTGGCTACTATCTCACCGGGGGCTCTGAGCATCGCACTTGCAAAGCAGATGGCAGCTGGACAGGAAAGCCACCAATTTGCCTGGGTAAAGCTCTCAGCAGCATGATGCTGGGGTGCCTAGAGCTCTGCAGAGGGGAGTGTTGCAGCCCAAGAGCAGACAGCTCCTCTCTTAGCCCTCCAGCAGAAGGCTTTGCCTGGCTGAGGTGGCTCTGGAGCCCTCGAGGTCTCACAGAGGTCCTGGCACAGGTCCCAGGGGTTTGGATCTAGAAGCATCTCCACAGGACAGAGATTGTTCTGCTCCTCACCCACCTTTTAGCTGCCTCAGAGCCTAAGATCAGTAACACTTAATGGTCTAATGTTGAAGCAGAGCTGGGGTGGCTCTCGTGGAGCCAGGATGGCTCTCCATGGACACTTGGGTTTGGAGCAGAGGGTAGGGGAAGGCAGTGAGAGCTTGGTGCTGTCTCAAGTGGGCTGGGCTGGGCAGGAAGCTGTCCTGGTGCTCTCACCAGGCTCCTCTGAGGGAGCACATCAGGATGTCTTGCTCATGGGAGGACATGGGAATTCCCATCAGGACACAGGAACCTGTCCTCTGCTAGCAGCAGCACAGCAGAATATGTTAAATATGTGAAGGGTGAGTGTGAGGAGGAGAGAGCCAGGCTCTGCTCAATGGCATCCAATGGTAGGACAAGAGGCAATGGGAGCAAGTTGGAGCACAGGACATTTAGTATTAAGATGAGGAAGAACTTCTTTCCAGTGCAGGTGAAAGAGCACTGGAATAGGCTGCCCAGGAGGCTGTGGAGTCTCCTTGTCTGGAGACATTGCAGAGCTGCCTGCTGACACCTCCTCTGGAATACTGGGTCCAGTTCTGGAGCCCTCAACACACAAAGGCCATGGAGCTGATGGAGCAGGTCCAGAGGANCAAGGGGCAATGGTTGGAAATTGGAGAAGAGGAGATTTCAACTGGATGTTAGGAAATGTTCCTCCCCACGAGGGTGGTGGAACACTGGCCCAGGTTGCCCAGGGAGGTGGTTGAGTTGCCATCCCTGGAGGCATTGCAGGTGAGGCTTGCCAGGGCTCTGGGCAAGCTGCTCTAGTTGGGGATGTCCCTGGCCACTGCAGGGGGGTTGGACTAGATGAGCTCCAGAGGTCCCTTCCAACCCAAACTATTCTAGGATTCTAGGATTCTAGGATGCATTGCTGTGTGAGCTGGTCTAGGTGATGCTGCTCTAGCAGGGGGGTTGCACTAGATGAGCTTTCTAGGTCCTTTCCAAGCCCTAACACTCTGTGATTCTCTGAGAAGTGTGTGAGCAGCAGGAGCTGTTGCAGCACTCAGGAGCTGTTGCAGCACTCAGGAGCTGTTGCAGCACTCAGGAGCTGTTGCAGCACTGAGCAGCAGGAGCTGTTGCAGCACTGAGCAGCAGGAGCTGTTGCAGCACTGAGCAGCTGTGCTTTCCCTTGTCCCACAGCCGATGTCCGTCCCAGCGGCAGGCCGGTGGGCACCGCACGCGACCCTCCCCACGCCAAGCTCTCAGGTACTGCACTGGCACTGCTCCTTCCCTAGGGCTAGACATACACCTTCCCAGCTCCATCCCCACCTGGATCTTCCTTACCCATCTTGAACCTGCCTGCCTGCTCCATCCTGTGGAGTGGCAAAGATGATGGAGCTCAGGCTGCCCAGAGAGCTTGTGGAGTCTCCTTGTGTGGAGAGATTCCCAACCCCCCTGGAGGTGATGCTGGGCACGCTGCTGGGGTTGAGCCTGCTGGAGCAGAGGAGATGATCCCCAGAGCTCCTTTCCAACCCTCCCCATGCTGGGATTCTGAGCTGGGAGTTGAGCCCCAGCATGCCCTGCTCTCCCTTCAGGGCTCTCTGGAGACTTCAGCCCCTCTAGGATTGTTTATATTAGCCCTTTACAAATGGAGGCTTTTAGCTTTTCCTAAGAAAATCTCTGAAGGATTGGTTTGTTGTTAAAACATCAGTGGTGTATTTTCTCCAGTTAAAAGTCACCAGGTGGTTTGTTCTCCTCTCTTGGCCTTTGTCCTCAGGGATGGTAAGGCAGGGAGTGGATGGGAGGTTGAGATGTTGCAATAGGTATTTCTGAACTCAGACAAGAAGAAATTCTGCTCTGTTTTGATATAAAACCCCATGCCCTTCTCTGTATCCCTCCCCAATCCCTGTGCTTCCTAGTGCCTGCTGATGTATTTGCAAGGAATTCCCTTTGGAAAGGCTCCTACGAGTACCTGGGGAAGAAGCAGCCTGCCATGCTGTCTGTCACCAGCTTTGACCCTGCCACCAGCAAAGTCAATGGCACCCTGATAGACCACAGCGGTGTGGAGCTCCAGGTGTCTGGTATGGGAGCAGCTGTGGCCCTGCCTGGGGCTGGACACATGTGCTGGGTGCTAGCACAGAGCAATGCTCTCCTAGATGAAGGATGGACATGCTCTGAGAGACCTTTGCAGAACCACAGTGGTGGGAAGTCTCCAATCTTTGTCTGGAGCAAGACAAAGCAAACCTCAGGTTACCTTGAGCTTGCTTTGACTCTCCTGAGAGTGCTGGAGCACTGGGCCAGGCTGCCCAGGGAGGTGCTGGAGTCTCCATCTCTGGAGAGATTCCAAAGCCAACTAGAGGCAGCATCCTGTGCAAGCTGCTCTAGGTTCTACTCTTGCAGGGAGGTTAGTCCAACCTCCCTGGACAGGTCCCTTCCAACCCCTAGCATCCTGTGGTTCTGTGAAAGGCAGCTCAGCCCAGGCCATTGCCCATCCATGCTGGCCTTGGAGTTGAAGAGAAAGGAGTCTGGATTATGGGAGTGCTCCTTGTCCTTGCCCTCTGTGGAGCACCAGCTTGTTACTGCTCCAGCTACATCAGCTGAACATTAAGAGCTGAGTCTCTGCCCATGTGTGCAATGTCTTTAATACCCTGAGGAGTGCATGTGGGGTTGTGTTTCTAGTGTCTCCCACTGCTAGGGTTGGGAGGAGTTGTGTTATCTCCTCTGGGATGATAAGGTGATCCCATAGAAAGTGAATTGCTTCCAACTTGAATAGTCATCGTGACCTAGAAGTTAAAAGTCCTTTGTTTTTCAGGTGTTTACAAGAAGGAAGATGTACACCTGCTTCTCCAGGTCTATCAGATCACAGGGCCAGTGGAGAACTTTGTCAACAAGTTCAAAAATGAGAAATGGGCTCTAGATGGGCATGTAAGTGCCACAGGCATCTCACACACAGTGTCTACCCACACAGCTCCTCCTGTTCCCAGCTTTTCCCTCCCTGGAGCTGAGGGAATCACTCCCTTAGCTGGTGGCAAGATGAGGATGCTCTGCTCCAGTGACCTCCCTGCTTGAAGGGGACATAGGAGCTTGCTAATGCTCCACAACACTCAACCCTTCCCTGGCTCCTCTGTGGGTTTGCAATCTAGAAGTATCTTCTAGAAACACTAAAGGAGAAGCCAACATGATTAATTCCATGTTAACATTTGATATCTGTTAAGCATCAAGCTAGAAGAGCTCCTCTACCCTCCTGGAGTCAACTTCTCCCCCTGATTGCTGTGTCTGCTAACTTCCCATGTCCTTAAGAGGTCCACATGCATCTGATTGACGTGGGGCCACTTGTAGCCTGGAGCCTTGGCTGTCCCTGTGGGATCAGCAATGTCTACTCTAGCTTATTGCAAACAAGCTTGTTTGGGGTTTTTTTTCCCCCCCTTCCTTTGAGCTGTGAGAACCTTCAGAAGCTGTTGGGCATTCAGCTTTGTTCAAAGCCACCACACTCTGCTGGGGAACTGACTGCAAGTGATGCTCAGAGCTGAGAAGAGGCTGTGAGAAGCTGGCTGCTAAAATGGCAGGGAAGTGTTGGACATCTCTGCTGATGTGTGCTCTTCTTATCCTCACCAGGTCTCCTCAGAGTCTGCAAGTGGCACCTTTGTGTACCAGGGCTTTGTGCGTGGCAAAGGCTTTGGGCAGTTTGGCCTCCAGAGACTTGGTAAAGCTCCTCTGCTTGCTGCTGCTTCCCTTAGGGGCTGAAAGCTGCCTTTGGGTGGGAGGGGAGGCTTTCAGACAGGGAATGTTTCTCCTATCCCTGCCTTTCATTTCCAACCCTGCTGCACCAGATCTTTGTAGCTGCTTTGGAAGTGTCAGGTTTAACCCTTGCCAGCTCCCCTCTGGGCATCTTTTAGAAGAGAGGGAGGAGAACCCAAAACAGCTCCTGGGGGAGAGCAGGTGAGTGTCTTCAAATGTGAGGTGGAACAGCTTCTGTTTCTTGATGATGGAGGCAGAGGAGTGCAGGGAGGAGGAGGAGGAGGTCCCCATTGCCTAGCAGCACCTTCACCCTGCACCTTGCTCCTTTCTCCCCTCCAGTTCCTCCCTGAGCCTCAGGAGCTCTACCCTGGCCTGTGCTTAACTGCTAAACACATGGAGCATCCTGAGTGTAAGAGCTGTGGGAGATGAACACCACAGCCACAAAAGGCTTCATCTGGGAGCAGAGTGCAGCATTTCCATCAAGAGGTTTCTGTTCAGAAGCAGAAAGAGAAGAGTTTGGAGCCCCAGGCAGCACCTGGACACTTCCATGGTGCCAGATGTCTGACCTAAAAGCTACCACAAAAACTTGTCTCCATCTCCCTCTCAGAAATCACAGAGGGACCTGAGAGCTTAGCCAACCCAAGGCTTAAGCTTGTAAATACCTCCTAAAATGTGGCTTAAGCTCTTCATTCTCTTAAGAGTTTTGGAATCTGATCCTGGAGTCTTGTGTGCTTTATGGAGAATTAGATGCTCATTACTGCAGCCTTGGAAAGTCTCCCTTTCCTTTTGCTAAGATCAATCTATTTACATCTCTCTCTAATGGCAGATCTAAATAAATGATGCTGTCTAAGCTAGGGCTAGATCTCCAAACCATTCCTGCTGCAGCTCAGAAGCTTCTGATTCCCTTTTCCAGCAGCACTTGTGAGCATCTCAGCCTGGTGTGGGTGATGTCCCCTGGAACTCAAGCAAACCTCATTCCCCACAGTTAAAATGCACTTCCCTCTCCTCTCTTCCAGATATCAGCATGATGGAAAATGATCCAGAATCAATAGGACACCACTTTGCATCCAACAGCAGTTCTGTGGCAGCTGCCATCCTTGTGCCTTTCATTGCCCTGATTATTGCAGGGTTTGTGCTTTATCTCTACAAACACAGGTAAGTGGCAGGAGGGATGCCAGAGGGAGGGGGAAAGGGAATCTGGGAGCTGCCAGAAAGACTTGAGAGCACTGCCCTTAGGTCTGGGCTCTCAGTTAGTTCAGGTGAGGGGTTTGGGGAGGAGAGTGGGGAGGCCTTTTTGTGGCCATCAATAAGGTTTGGGGCAACATGAGGTGAGATAAGGCAAAGCAAATTTCATCCTTCAGGGTTCAAGCTGGCTTTGCATGTGGTGTAAAGGAATAAATGGAAGTGTGGCTGCTCTCTGCTCAGTGGTGCCAAGGGGCAATGGGCACAAACTGGAAGCCAGGAGGTTCCCACTGAACACTTGTTTGGTGTGAGGGTGCAGAGCTGCCCAGAGAGCTTGTGGAGTGTCCTTGTGTGCAGAGATTCCAGTCCCCTCTGGAGGTGATGCTGGGCAAGCTGCTGGGGCTGAGCCTGCTGGAGCAGAGTGGGATTAGACTAGATGATGCCCTTCCAATCCTCCCCATGCTGGGATTCAGGGCTTCATTGTGTGAGTAGCCATGAGCTGTCTGCACTCTTGCCACCTTGCAGGAGAAGACCCAAAGTCCCCTTCAATGGCTATGCTGGCCATGAGAACAGCAACGTGCGAGCAACCTTTGAGAATCCAATGTACGAGCGCAACCTGCAGCCCACAGACATCATGGCCAACGAGACAGAGTTCACAGTCAGCACTGTCTGCACAGCTGTATAGCACTGTCCCCTCATGGTGAGTGGCCTCAGAGGGGGGACAGGGCCACCTCTGGCCTGCTCTGGCTCGCTTTGCCAACGCTGCATTGAAGCAGTGGCTCCAAGGAGTTCCCCTTGCCCAGGAGATCATCTCTGCCCAGGGCAAGACCCAAAGCAGCAATCCCCATCTCTGGGTTTTGGGTGCTTGCTGGCAGCTGGGCCAAGATTTCTTGGGGATCAGTGGAAATAGCCCCATGGTGAGAAGAGTCACCAGGTGAAGGGAACAGAGGAGTTCACTATGTGGTTCCAGACAGGATGCTCTGCACAGTGATGAGGGGAGGGTAAAGCAAAGGGGGTTAGAACTTGGACTGCACAGGCACAGAGAACTAACTTAATGTCATAAACAGAAGGACTTTGTGGCCTGTAAGAGCACTTCTAGACTGGAAAGTTGTCAGTCTGAGCTCATGAGGCTGTCTCTGTTTGCAGTGACAAGCTGCTTTGTCTCTCTTTTCCTTTCCCCCTGTCCCAGATTCCTCTGGGGTCGGTGTCTAGTGGATGATTGTGTTTCACCTCACTAGTCTCCATCCATTCCCTCCCCACCTCCCTCCTCCCAACCTTCTTGAGGCTGTGGAGAAGCTGCTAC
Organism: Bucco capensis; assembly: GCA_013396975.1. Lineage (NCBI taxonomy): Eukaryota > Metazoa > Chordata > Aves > Piciformes > Bucconidae > Bucco > Bucco capensis. The sequence goes on along the minus strand of VWZO01008846.1, from coordinate 10,765 downwards.
ACCTCGTGGGACTTGGTGTTGACTGCTGAGAGGCTGCTGGCTTGTCCTGTGTCATCCTCACCTCATCCTCTCCATGCTGCTGTGGAGAATGAAGCCAACCAAAGGTCTGCTCCAGCCCAGCTCCCCTCTCCCAGCTCACCAGTGGCTCTCAGCCCAACGTCAAGACCTGGAGGAGAGGAGGATGTGGGAAGCAAGGTGATGGGAAAGCTTTGGTGATGTGTGAGGTCCCACCAGCTGCTCCTCACTTTGGGAAGAGCTTGGACACAAAGAGGTTGCCCTGCAGGAGGTTTGAGGAACATGGGGCAGGAGGAGTGCTTGCTGGGGCAGTTCTTTGGTGGCATTTTCCCTAGCCTGTGGCTTTTGCAGAGGAAGAGTTGTCAAGTGGGACCTGTTTAGTGAGAAAAGCAAAGCCTTGCAAGCTTCCCTCCTCTTCCCCCTGTTTGGTTCTCCTTTGGGTAGTCTTGTTGGCCTTCTGCTGCCTCCTGGTCCTGCTCTCAGGGCTGCTGAGGATTTGAGCTGTATCCAAACAGCCCAGTCAGGAGCTTGCTGACAGACACAAAGGGTTCAAAACCTCTGCAGAAAGAACTCTTCACAAACACCAATTTTCCCTGCGCCCTTTCCATCCTGCATCCTCCAAATGGCAATGCAATAAGAGGGTTTAATTTCTCTCCAAAGCTGCTCCTTTTATTTCCCAGAGGCAGAAAAGGTTGCCTTGGCTTCTCTGAGAGCAGATCAGGCTGCTTGACACTTCTCCTCCCATAGAGCTGAGTGAGTGCTGCTTGGCTGGTGGCACTGTCCTCTCATGCTCTCCTTGCCTCTCTTTGCTTGGAGTCACCATTTCTCAAGCTAGGCTGGAGTCAAGGAACCACATCAGTGCCACCTGAGCATCTGTAGAGCAGCATGGGCCAGGGAAGCAGCTGAAGGGCAAAGAGGATCAAAAGAAGGGAGTGGTGGTCACATCCCCCCTGGCTGTGTCCCCTACCTAATGTCAGCTGAGTCTCCATCTCTGGAGATAACTCAAAACTCACCTGGACCCCATCCTGTGCAACCTGCTCTAGGTTCTCCTGCTCTTGCAGGGCATTGGACTAGATCAGAAGCAGAATCACTAAGGTTGGAAGAGGTCTCAAAGCTCATTCTGTCCAAGCATCCTTAGCACTCCCATGCCACTAACCCATGGCCTAAGGAGAGCAGCTCAATGTTTCCTCAACCCCTGCAGGGATGGTGACTCCAGCAGCTCCCTGGGCAGCCTGGGACAATGTTTAACAACCCTTGCAGGGAAGAAATTCCTCCTTCTATCCAATCTAAACCTCCCCTGGGACAACTTGAAGTTACCTGCAGAGGTCCTTTCCAACCCCTACCATTCTGTGTGATCCTGTGAGGCTTTGCCAAAGGAGAAGACCACAGGGTAGTAGTCACCTTCTGTTTGTTCTGTTGCTCAGTGTGTGTGTGTATATATAAATATAGCTTATTTTCTCTTGTTTTTCCCTTCTGTCTCCTGCTCAGTGCAGTCAGAGCCAGCCTCACTGCCCAAGCAAGGACACCTCAGCTCCCCAAGGCAGGCAGAGGTGTCCTGGGGCAGGACATCCCTTGGTTGGCATCTGCAAGCAGATAGCTGCTCCCCATCTTCTTGGCTAGAACCCAAGATCCCTTCTAACCTAAATTATTGCTTGATCCATAGCCTGGTCTCCTGGCCTTTGGCCAGCCAAGGGACCACAGGCCAAAGGCAGTGCCACTTTGCAGTCCCTGCTGCTCCAGTGCCAATGACAGCAAGGTCTTGGCTTGTCTTCCAGAACCCAAACTTCAGCCAGCTCCCAGGATCCCAAACCTCAGCCACCTCACTTCCCAGGATCCCAAACCTCAGCCACCTCACCTCCCAGGATCCCAAACCTCAGCCACCTCACCTCCCAGGATCCCAAACCTCAGCCAGCTCCCAGGATCCCAAACCTCAGCCAACTCCCAGGATCCCAAACCTCAGCCACCTTACCTCCCAGGATCTTGATGATCTTCGAGGTCTCTTCCAACCTTAATGATTCTGTGTTCCCACCACAGCAGAGCTTTCTGCCCCTGAGCTCCAGCAAAGCATCTCCCAGCTGCAAACTGAGCCGAGCTGGGGCTGTAGGAACAGGGATGGACACTCAGAGCCCCAGCAGAGCTTCCCTGAACCCTCTCAATCCATGGAAAAAGCAAGGGAAGCTTGTATGGAGCAAACCTGAGCTGTTTGAAGCCCCAGGCAGGGAGAAGGGAAGTGCCACTCAAAGCAAACTTGCTGCTTTCAACCTATTAATGACATGAATGACATGTTCTGCTCTTGCCCAAGAAAGGAAGGAAGTGGAAGGGATGAGATCCCAAAGGAGGTGGAAGGGATGAGGTCCTAAAGGAGGTAGAGGAGCCAAAGGAGGTGGAAGGGATGAGGTCCCAAAGGAGGTGGAAGGGATGAGGTCCTAAAGGAGGTAGAGGAGCCAAAGGAGGTGGAAGGGATGAGGTCCCAAAGGAGGTAGGGGAGCCAAAGGAGGTGGAAGGGATGAGGTCCCAAAGGAGGTAGAGGAGCCAAAGGAGGTGGAAGGGATTGAGGTCTCATTCCTTTACAAGCTGGCTGGGACCCAACCAATGTCATTCTTCTCCATCCTTGTGCCCAGAGGACTTGCATTATATTTAAAGAAAAAAATAAAAGGTTAGAAAAAAAAAATAAGAAGGAAAAAAAAAAATATATAAAAAAGGTAAAAAAATAAAAAAGATTAAAAAATAAAAAAAAAAGAAGAAAAAAAAGGAAAAAAGACCAAAAAAAAGGACAACCCCCTCCCTTTTTTTGTACAGAGATATATTTTTATGACTCAGAAGTTTGTACAGTTAAAGAAAAAAACAAACCCACACTGTAAATGGGGTGGGGGTGGGGGGGGTTGGGGTTTTCTTTTGTAAATGGACTAAAAAAACCCAAGCAATGTATAAATCTGGTTTCCAGCAAAGGTGTAAATATGTAATGTATTCATCCACTCAGCTTGTCTGCAGTATATACAGGTTAATTTATCTGTCTCTGTATATGAGCTTCCCATGGTGTCCAGGCTTCCTTTATGGAATTTGAAAGCTATTTTAAATTTTGGAATTAAAAATAAAAGATATAAATTTTTTGCATTGCTTTTCCTTCCATTTATTGTTGTTGTTACAATTATGACTATTATTAGTTATTGTTTTAATCTAGTTATTAGTATTTATTCTTCCTGGCTGTTTCTCTTCCTCCTTCCCTTCCTCTTTCTCTTCCTCTTTTCCTTCCTCCTTCTTCTCCTCCTCCTCCTTCTCTTCCTGTCCCTCTCCTCTCCTCTTCTTCCATCCTTCCTTCTCTTCCTCTTCCCCTTTCTGCTTCCTTCTCTTCCTCCTTCTTTTCCTCTGTCTCCCCTTCTCTTCCTCCTTCTCTTCCTCCTTCTCTTCCTCCTCTTCCTCTTCCTCCT